>CM042017.1:12384561-12533778 GCA_023525715.1 Cichorium intybus
TCGGTTGGTAACCTAAAAACATAAGCGGGAACGTTACAATCTATTCACGCTTCAGTATTCCACTTCTCGTTCTCGTCTTCAATCTTCCCGACATCCAAAAACTCCACTCACACATTACCCGTTTTATTTACTGATTGAAGAAGACGAGGCGTTGGTTGAAGACCGAGGAGACGACGTAGAGGTGGCCGGCTGCTGTGCTAATGATTCCAATGGCAGCCATTACTGATTGAAGAAGACGAGGCGTTTTATTTACTGATTGAAGAAGACGAGGCGTTGGTTGAAGACCGAGGAGACGACGTAGAGGTGGCCGGCTGCTGTGCTAATGATTCCAATGGCAGCCATTACATCTCCATTCCCTCCTATGGTAAATCAGTTTATTTTTCGGGTTCCTTCTCCATTTCTCTTTTTCTGATTAGATATCATCTTCTTTTGCATTTTTTATTTTAGTTTTCTTGAGTTGTTATTTCTAATTTCCTATTCTGATTAATCCCTTTTATTGTAAATCCCCTAACCCCGTTTGCCACTAGCTACTTGCAGGTTGCTATTCTGTTTTAATATTCAAGAAGAGAAAAGCTTTCTGATTTCTATTTCTAGAATGAAGATTGAAGCAGATTTCTGATTTTTAATTTCTGCATTGAAGGAAGCTTTTCGATTTTGAAGAATACGAGGGGTTGAAGAGATGAGGTCGGCCGGAGAAGATGGTTCCTATAAATTTTTTGAAAGAATGAATCTCCTCACTCCCCCTAAATTCGTAATTCCTCTGTTTTCTGAAAATCCACTCAACTTTTGTTAATTTCTTTATTTCCATCAATCTAATTGCACAACACCACAAATTCCACAGGTTTTGGTTCAAGTCGTCAAATTTGATAACAGCAAAGCAACAAAGGTTGTGGGTTATGTTACCTTGATTCCGTGAAGGGCTGAAGGCGTATACCATCTTCCTAGTCTGATCGCTTCCCAATCTTCTATTGTCTAGTAAGTTTCTCCAATTTTCCTAATGTTCATTGAAAATATGAAATTTCAAAAGCGTTATATTGCTTGAAATGTTTGATACCTTTCATATTTTGGAGTGAAGTTTTCAATCCAGGGATGATGCTATAAGCTATTTCTGAGGTTCTTCTTCTCATAGTAATGTAAAAAAAATCCGATTTTTGTTCTTTCATTCTCAATTTAATTCTCGGACAGCAAGTTCTAGGTTGCAGAAAATCAAAGATTGAGCCAAGTGAAATCACTGATTTCATAATGCTGATTTGAGGACTCAAATACAAAGTTATATGTGTGTATGATTTCATGGATATGAGGGGCATGAACGATGAACTAGTTGTCTTCTTGCTTTAAGTCTCTGTAAATAGATTGAAGGGTTTGGAATTTTTTAGTATTGAAGGTTAGTTTGTAGGTAGTTTGGAATATGGTAGAATAATTTATATAAATTGAAAGGTTTGTATTTTTTTTAGTATTGAAAGTTAGTTTTTTGCTTCAAAATTTCAGCACGACATTGTTTTTGGTGAAGTTTGTATATGTTAGTTTGTTTAAATATCTGTCTTATAAATAAAATTTTTTGTCATATTGTTGCTTTTTAACATCTTACAAAAGTTAAGATAAAAATCAATTAAAAGGGGCATTTTTTTGCTGTTTTGCCCAGGGCAAGAAAATCCATTGGACCGCCCTGGTGAAGGGTGCTGATGTGGAAGAGAAAAAAGTGAGAGCCCGTCCGGAACACCTAAGTGACAAGTTTTTATGTAGACTAAAGTGGTTGACTTAACATAATAGAAGGAAAGCAGATCGTCTGTTTATTATATAGATTATTCATAACGACAAGATCGACAAAATAAAAGAGACTTATCTTCATCATAAAATTTTATAATATGTCTCTCGTTTTCTTCAAAGATAAGAGAAAATATTCAGAATAATAAACAACGAAATATTTCCTCTGTTTTCATCGCTCATCTGAAAAAAGTCAAACCTATGATTTGTTTGCTTTCCTCCGAAACAAAAGAGGACAGGTGTTATTGTGGATACAAGTCGTCCCGCGCGAATACGTGGTCAAACCAACAGGTTCTTTCCTTAACAGCGTTACCTAAAACGTCGTACTTAAACTAGATCTTTCGACGACACCGTCTCAACGATCGATCTTTTAGACTTTTCCCATTCACTCCCAGAAACGATGGACATCCAGCAATCAATCACGAACCAAACCCAGGTCTCGATCACACTTGCAAGCCATCTCCTCTCCAAGAAATCCCACAACTCCAACACCGTCTTTTCTCCCCTTTCCATCCATGTCGTCCTGGGCCTAGTCGCCGCCGGTTCCAATGGCCAAACACTCCATCAGTTGCTCTCTTTTCTCAAAACAAACACCATCGAAGACCTCAACGCTCTTTCTTCGCATATTGTGTCCTTGATCTTCGCCGACGGTAGCCCAAGTGGCGGCCCTCGTTTATCTCTCGCAAACGGTGTTTGGGTTGACCAGAAACTTTCTCTTAAACCTTCTTTTAAACAGGTTGTCGACACTGTTTATAACGCCACTTCTAATCATGTTGATTTCCAGACCAAGGTCAGCTCAAATTTTAGTTTCTTTCTTTTTTGAAAATATGTGATATTCCACAACTATAGCTAAAAAAAAAAAAAAAAGCTAATGGTTTTGGTTATTGATGAACGAAGGCTATTGAGGTAACCAATGAAGTGAATATGTGGGCTGAAAAGCATACCGGCGGCCTTATCAAAGAGATCCTTCCTTCCGATGCCGTTGACAGCAATACAAAGCTCATCTTAGCAAACGCAGTCTATTTCAAGGGTGCTTGGAGGGCGAAGTTCGAACCATCAAACACAAAAGACCACGACTTCCACCTCCTTGATGGGAGCAAAGTTCAAGTACCCTTCATGACCACCAAGAAAAAGCAAGTCGTAGGTTCCTTTAATGGTTTCAAAGTCTGTGGTCTTCCGTATTTACAGGGAGAAGATAAACGCCGTTTCACGATGTACTTCTTCCTTCCAGATGAAAAAGATGGCCTCCCATCTTTGTTGCAGAAAATAGCTTCAGAACCAGACTTCCTGGACCGTCACATTCCACGCCGAAAAGTAATTGGACAGTTTTTGATCCCAAAATTTAAGATCTCTTATGGGTTTGAAGCTTCTGAGGTGTTGAAGGAACTAGGTCTGATATTACCTTTTAAAGGTGGAGAAGGGCTTACAGAAATGGTGGAATCCTCCATGGGTAAAAACTTGTATGTTTCAAGCATTTATCATAAGTCGTTTGTGGAGGTGAATGAAGAAGGTACGGAAGCTGCAGCTGTCACTGCAAGTAGTATTAAGCTTATGTGCTTGGTAACTTATGATGAGGTCGACTTTGTGGCAGATCATCCGTTCTTGTTTGTTATTCGAGAAGATACGACTGGAGTCGTGCTGTTTATTGGACATGTGATTGACCCTCGTGTTGTTTGATGCGAGAGTTGAAATCAAACACATGTGATGGTTAAACTTGAGTTCTAGCATGCATGCTTTAAATTGTCTACGTTACGATGTGGCTATAAATCGACGTAATAACATATGTTTACTCTTTAATAACATACGTTTACATTATTGTAAACTTAACCGAAATCGTAGTAATGAATCATCAAGATTTAAGAAGGAATTGATAACTTTATGACGAGCAAAAATGATATAAGATCTTCCTCAACAAACACAATGCAATGCTTGGGCTTTTAATTGTTGATGAGGACCGATAGGCGAGAGTCATACTTAGGGGCGGAACCAGGAATAGAATCCAGGGGTAACACAAAATTTTTCAATGGTTTCACATTAAGTTAATGTGACAACATCTGAATCATTTAGATCTAAGTCATTCAGATATCTGAATAAAAACATGTTGTTTGGTTAGACATCTAAATGAGTTGTGCTTAATGATAGAAAATATCAATTTACCATTTTGAAGTATTTTCTGATGAATAAAATGTTTCTGTTTTTAAAACTATTCGAACAATATTACTCAAAAAATATTCAAAATATAAAACACCAACAAAATGTTTCCATTTAAAAAAAATCCAATTTAAACATAAACTATTACACAATGTTACCCTTTTATTTAGAAATAATAATTAATACCAACAAACCCTCAAAAATTTTAAAATTTTATACCATACCAATACCAAACATATTCATTAAAAATCCAAGGAGAAAACTTGAACATTTAAAACCGTTATGATAAAAAAAATAAAAACAATTGAACGGAGACTAAAAAACATAATCTTCTTAACTATTAGTAAGATTAAACAAAAAATTCAAAGGTGCACGTAGTGGTTTTATAAAATGACCCACTCAAAAGCAAGATAACCCGAAACAACATAAAGAAATTAAAAGTCCAAAACTTGAAATTTATTAGCCCACGTCGCTTTTATAAATGACCCACTCAAAACTTAGATAACCCAACATCCGTTTTTATCGTCTTATTTGCTTGCCAACAAAATGTTAATTTCGGCCATAGATGTGCGGTTTCTAGTTTTCGTTTTAACAAAGCTTTCGTTTCCAGAATCGTGATTTCAACAATGGAGGTGGCGGTGCTAAACAGCTACAACCGTCACCGGAGGGGGCGCCCATGGGGGAGAATTGGAGCCGACGTAAGGATGGGAGGCATTGATGGGTGAGGACTGCATACTTCTATACAAATTTTGAGTAGTGGCACAGGCCCCCTTGGACATCATATGCATTTACATGGTTGTGTCTATGATTGAGAAAATACAGTGGTTTTTCTGTTATTAACCCATGTACATTTACATGGTTGTGTCTATGATTGAGAAAATAAAAAAGCATATTACAACGACTTAGTTATTTTCAATAAAATACATCTATCAACTTTATCACATAATTTTATTCTTATGTAACGTACGGATAAATGCATGTGAGATCATTCAAAATGAGGTTCAAAGTGGTTTATGATAAAAAAGAATTATATTTTACACATGAATTTAAATTACATCTATCCATGAACTCAAACACATTAACTTACTTTATTTTTTTTTTAATTTTAGTTATAATATAATAACATATTATAAAGTTATATATCTATTTATGTCTTATAGAAATGTTATTTCAAATATGATGAGAAATAATAATCTTTTACCATATGAATATGAATTTAAATAATAATAAAAACAAATAGATAGATGTTATTAACTATCATATTTGTTATTTAAAGGCTAATATTGTTTTTAAAAATTTGTACTCTATAATGTATAAATATACATATTAATCCTTTATAAATTTTAATATTATTTACCTTTTTTTTTTATCAAACATGACTATTGCATTTGGGCAGCAGTTGGGTAGGGGAAAAGAGGCGGATCACAGTGCTATTTGGAGTATTACTATGGTAAACTATTGGGCTGGTATGAGAACCAGCTACGACCCAGAACACGACCACGACCGCCTCATTGGTTGTTGGGTTGTTAATCGCCACGCTGACCGCCACAACCAGAGTTTTGGCCATCCTATGTTTAAGAAATTGCTAGAATGGGATAGTAGGTCAGACTAACCAACTGTTGTCCGCTCAGTGAGCCACTAGTGCTTGTGGTACCTGTGTGTCTTGCTTTGTACATTGAGTGTCTTCGAGTAAGAGTTAGATTGTGTCTTACTAAAAGATGGGAGTGGATTAGACTGTTGATGAAGGTTGCAATGGTTTCGAACTCGCCTTTCATGAGACCAGAGACAAACTGTAGAACTATCTTGGTTCAGATATCAAATTACCAACAATTGCAAGTTATTCTGAGAGGTTCTGAGGTTAGCACAATAGGCGGACACATTGGAGAATGACATGAGACGTGTGTTATTGAATGACACATGTCGTCTTATGGTCTTGAAAAATCTCATGTAGTCGTGTCTACGGTTCTCGTGCGTTTGCTCCCAATTTCATGATAGCTTGGAGGAGACATGTTGAAATGGTGTCGTAGATCCACTATTTGACGACAACATCATGTTAGATCTCAGAGCAAGGAAAGAATACGTGAAATATTTTCTTCATTAATTTACACTGAACACTCAACAGTGTATATATACAAAGAAGAAATACGGAAGACACGTAACAAAATAATACAAAAGACTAAAATACCCCTTAACTAACTTTCTAACTATACATAACAGAAAGTAACAGAAATAACTGTCCAACACCCCCCTCAAGCTGGAGGATGAGGTACAAAACCCAGCTTGGAAATGGCTTTGAAATGCATATTTGGTCGAAGAGACTTTGTAAAAATATCAGCTTGTTGATGTAGAGTAGGAACATGAGATAAAGAAATGAGACCTTCCTGTAGCTTTTCCCTTACAAAATGACAATCTAAATCAATGTGTTTCGTGCGTTCATGAAACACAGGATTAGATGCAATGTAGATAGCAGCTTTATTGTCACATTTGAGGGGAATAGGCATAATATCAGTAACATCAAAATCATGTAGAAGCCTTGATAACCATGCTAATTCAGCACAAACACGTCGCATGGACATGTACTCGGCTTCAGCAGATGATAAGGAGACCGTAACTTGCTTCTTAGATTTCCATGAGATGGGACTGTTTCCAAATAAAATGAAAAAACCGCTAACTGAACGTCGAGTTTGAGGACACATTGCCCAGTCGGAGTCACAAAAGGCTTCAAGAGTGAAATTTGAAGAGTTGTTAAGTAAAAGACTTTGATGAAGTGTTCCTTTTAGATAGCGTAGAACATGAAGGGCAGCTTTGTAATGTTGATCTGTTGGAGACTGATTATATTGGCTTAAGAATTGTACTGTAAACGAAAGATCTGGTCTGGTATGTAAAAGGAAATTCAATTTCCCAATAAGTTGTCTGTAAGGGGTGGGATCTAATAGTTTGTCAACACTATCAAACTTGAGATTATGAGGTAACGGTGTTGAAACAGGAGTAGCATCATGAAGAGAATACAATTGTAATAACTCTTGAATATACTTCTGTTGATGTAAAACCATCTCTTGTTCAACTTTGTCAAATTGTAAGCCAAGAAAGTAGTGAATGGTGCCCAAGTCTTTAATGTGAAACTGATCATTAAGGAATGTTTTAAGAGTAGAAATTGTATGTAAATCATTACCAGTAACTAAAATGTCGTCAACGTACACCGCAACAACAACGATAGAATCCTTAGATTTCTTGAGAAAGATGGAATAACCATTCAAAGAAGAAGTAAAACCTTGTGCTTGTAAATATTGAGACAACTTGGCATACCATTGCCTGGATGCCTGCTTCAAACCATACAACGACTTGCGTAACTTGCAAACAAGGTGAGGAGCAGTAACAGAAAGGCCAGGAGGGAGTTTCATAAAAACTTCTTCATGTAAATCTCTGTGAAGAAAAGCGTTGTTGACGTCTAATTGTTGAATTTCCCAACCTTTTTTAATCGCTAAAGAAACAAGACATCTGATTGTGTTGAATTTTACCACGGGAGAGAAGGTTTCATGAAAGTCGATCCCAGGTTTTTGAGTAAAGCCTTTGGCTACAAGCCTAGCTTTATTACGATCAATTGACCCATCTGATTTATACTTGAGCTTATAAACCCATCTACAAGAAATTGGACGTTTGCCTTTTGGTAATTTGACAATGTCCCATGTGTTATTCATGTCAAGAGCATCTAATTCTTGTCGCATGGCCTCTTCCAAAAAAGGGTTACCTTTGGCCTCATGATAAAATGCAGGTTCAACAATGGACGCATTAACATGAAAAGCAAGGCTAGAAGGAGTAGTATTGGAACAAGGTGAAATGGTAGAAGGAATACAAAGATTTGTAATGGTATGACAACAAATGTGAGAAGAATCAACAATAGTGTTGCAGACATAATCTTTTAAATGTGAAGGAGGATTACGAACTCGAGAAGGACGAGAAACCACAACTGGATTAGGTAGAGGTGGTGGGTTAATAACAGGTGGAGGATGTAAAGACGGAATATTCATATCTTGAGAATTTAAAGGAAGATGAGTAGAAGATTTAAAATGGGGAAGGTTGGTAAGAGAATGAAGAGGAAACAATTCTTCAAAGAATTTAAGATCTCTAGAAATGTGAATTGTATTAGTAACAAGATTGAGGATTTTATAAGCTTTTTGATGTAATGGATAACCAATAAGAACACATGGACTAGCTCGTGACATAAATTTGTCTCGATTCATAGAAGAAGTTGTTACAAAACATAAACAACCAAAAGTTTTAAGATGAGACAAATCTGCAACCTTTTTATTAAGTAATTCATAAGGGGTTTTGTTATGAAGATTATATGAAGGCATTCGATTGATAAGGTATACAGCAGTTCAAACACATTCAGTCCAATAAGTATTATTTAAACCAGATTGAAAAAATAATGCTCGTGAAACCTCAAGAATGTGTCGATGTTTCCTCTCAACAATACCATTTTGTTGAGGGGTGAAAGGGGTTGATTTTTGATAAATTATACCCATGGACTGATAAAATGCAACACCTTCATGACTCGACCCCATCTCATATGCATTATCTGTCCGAATAATTTTGATGATCTTATGAAACTGAGTATGAATGAAGGTAACAAATTGTTTAATCACAGTAAGAGCATATCCTTTGTGAGTGATCATATGTACCCAAGTGTGTTTGCTGAAATCATCAACAATCGTAACAAAGTACTTGTATCCATCATAAGAAACATGTTTGTAAGGGCCTCATACATCTACATGGATTAAGTCAAATGTATTGTGCGATGAGGATATACTAGTTGGAAAAGGTAAACGATGATGTTTAGCTTTAAAACATACATCACAAGAAGATATTGAAGAATCATTAGATTTAGAACTAATCAAGGACAATTGATATAGTTTGTTCAAAGGTACATGACCGAAACGCCTATGCCATAACATTGAATGAGAAACATTATTGACCATAGGTGTAGAATTATGAAACAAATGTTTGACAGTAGAAAAACAAAAAGATAAACTGTTTGAAATGGATCGATGATCAAAAACATACAAATCATGAACACGTTGAGCAAAGACACCAAGTGCAAGTTTATTCCTTGACGAAGGGTCCTGCAACATACATTTTTGATCAGTGAATAAAACAAAGGTATTAAGTTGAGATGTGAGTTTAGGGATTGAAATGAGATTGTATTTGAAACACGGTACATATAAGACTCCTTCAAGCACAATAGAATCATGAAGTTTAATTGTTCCAACAAATGTGATAGAGGTATCATTTCCATTAGGTAAACCGATGAATTGAGGTTGAGACAATTTAGGCAAGGAAGAGAAAAAGGTTTTATTGGAACACATATGATCAGTGGCGCCTGAGTCCACAATCCAAGAGAAATGAGTTTGTAAAATATTAGCAGACTTATAAACGTTTGCTGCAAACTTCTTGAAAGAAAAGGTACCTTCATAATCAATAGATTCATCTTGAAGAGTAGCATGATTTGCTTGACTAACAGAAGTGGAATTGATGTTGTTAGTATTCAACAGTTGAACAAGTTGTTGAAATTGATCATGAGTGATTGCTTCAGGATTAAGAGGAGAAGATATAGTAATACCTCGTTGTCGTTCCTCCTGAACAATAAAGGAATAAGCAGTGGAGATGTCTGGAAGAGGTTTCATCATCAGTAATTGGCCACGAACAACTTTGTAAGAGTCATCAAGTCCCATTAGCAACTGAATCAACTTCTGTTGTTCAAGATATTTGCAGATCGCACTTGAAGCTCCACATGAACATACCGGAATGGATTGAACTAAGTTTAATTCGTCCCAAATTCGTGTGAGTTTTGTGAAATAAGAACAAAAATCGTCAGATCCTTGTGAGAGAGAGTATAGTTGTTGTTGAATTTGATATACGAGAGCTCCATCAGATTGTTCATAACGTTGGCACAATTGCTTCCAGATCTCATTAGCAGTAGATAAGAAAAGAACACTATCAGCGATAGTTTTGGATAAGGAATTGAGGATCCAGCTAATTACCATTGAATTAGCCCGATGCCAAGACGAGTATGAAGAATCAGATACAGGAGGAATGCGGATTGAGCCATCGATAAAACCAATTTTGTTCTTAGCGGACAAGGAAATTGTCATCGATCGTTTCCATGAAGCAAATCCAGTGCCAGTAAATTGATTTGAAACAAGAATTGAACCAGGATTATCAGACGGACTAAGAAAGAAAGGATTAGAAGGATCAAGAGATGAATTAATAGGAGTAGTTGATTCCGCCATTAAAACCAGGAAAAAGAAACGAAGAAGATGAAGAGAATGAATGGATCGTTTAAACTGATACCATGTTAGATCTCAGAGCAAGGAAAGAATACGTGAAATATTTTCTTTATTAATTTACACTGAACACTCAACAGTGTATATATACAAAGAAGAAATACGGAAGACACGTAACAAAATAATACAAAAGACTAAAATACCCCTTAACTAACTTTCTAACTATACATAACAGAAAGTAACAGAAATAACTGTCCAACACATCAAAGTCTTTTCAAAGTGGCTTCATCGATAGTAGTAGGGCGAGGAGTATATTCGTCAATATGGTCAAAAATGTTGTACGCACATGCATGGATGTGGAAAAGTTCCACCCACAAGGCATATCAGTTTGATTGCAAAGGAGCGGTATGACATTCTTGATATTGATAACAGTGAAACCAGGGGTGAAATGATGATTTATTTGCGTCGATGTTGGTAGTAGTATTAACCATGGTAGATGTTGACAGTGTAAGAAGACGGGAAGAAGACTAAGGCCTGAGAAGAGACGAAGAAGATTAGGTCTCTGATACAATAAAGTTTGGTATAATTTGCATTCCTCTTCTCATTGATCTAATCACTATAAATACAATTCTCATTGATCTAATCACTTTAAATACAATACACAATGTAATCCTAATAATTAATGAAGCGATAAAGTATGGTCATTTACAATAATTGACAAGATAAATATGCAAAAGATGTCATTCGCAATAATTGACAAGATAAATATACAAAATATAAAATAGATTCACTAAAGTCATTTTAAAACCTTAATACCATTTCCTTAAATAATTGTCATAGCGATAACTATTTTGTCCTAAATTGTAATGTATATTGACATAATTCTTTATTTTGATTGTATAATGACTATAATCATATACGGGTGTTAAATCTAACTTATTTTATGGGTAGGACTTAAAGGTCCCCTGGAATAAATATCTTCTACGAAATGATAGCGAGTTAACTCTTGAATAATACATCACTTCAACTTCATAGCCTCTGATTCGTGATTTTGATGGTTGTTTTGTCATTAAAATTTATAAAATGATTTGTAGTTATATTAGGGGTCGCAAGATGATCATTCCAATGAGTAATTGCACTTTTTAAACCTTATCCTTTGTTTTCCTTTAAAACATAAGAAAACATCAAAATATATTTACATGAAGAACTAAAACAATAAAATATTAAGAACTAAAACAATAAAATATTTTTCTCAATTTCCATTCCTCCTTTTAAAATAAGTTAAAAAGGACAAGATATGTTTGCTTTCGTCCGAAATAAAAGTCGACGAGGTGTTACTGTTGGCTCTGTGTGGGTACACTGTGACTATTCGTCACGCAAATACGTGGTCAAAGCACCAGGTTCTTTCCTTAACAGCGTTAACTAAAACGTCGACCATAAAATCTTCCGACCACACCGTCTCATCGATCCATCTTTTCCGATTTTACTCCCAAAATCAAAAATGGACATCCAGCAATCAATCATCAACCAAACCCAGGTCTCAATCACACTTGCAAGCCACCTTCTCTCCAAGAAATCCCTCAACTCCAACACTGTATTTTCTCCCCTTTCCATCCATGTCGTTCTAGGCCTAGTCGCCGCCGGTTCCAAAGGCGAAACTCTCGATCAGTTGCTCTCTTTTCTCAAAACAAACACCATCGACGATCTCAACACTCTTTCTTCGCAGCTTGTAACATTGGTCTTCGCCGACGGTAGCCCAAGTGGCGGCCCTCGTTTATCTTTCGCAAACGGTGTTTGGGTTGAGCAAACCCTTTCGCTTAAACCTTCGTTCAAACAGGTGGTGGATACTGTTTATAGCGCCGCTTCTAATCAAGTCGATTTCCAGACCAAGGTCAGTTCTAATTTTTGAATCGCTTTCTTTTACTAAATCTAAGATCGAAAAAAGGGGGAGATATCAGATAAGTGAATTGAACAAACGAGTGATCTGTTATGATCCGTAAATATAGCTAACGTTTGTTCTTATCGTTAAACGAAGGCAATTGAAGTTGCCAGTGAAGTGAATCTGTGGGCCGAAAAGCAGACCAGTGGCCTGATTAAAGAGATCCTTCCCTCCGGCGCCGTTGACAGCACTACGAAGCTTATCTTTGCAAATGCGGTCTATTTCAAGGGAACCTGGAGCGAGAAATTCGATCCATCAAAGACAAAAGACTACGATTTCCATCTCATCGACGGGAGCAAAGCTCAAGTACCCTTCATGACCTCAAAGAAAAAGCAATTCGTTCGTTCCTACGATGGCTTCAAAGTCCTGGGTCTTCCCTATCTACAAGGCGAAGATAAACGCCGTTTCACGATGTACTTCTTCCTCCCAGACGAAAAAGACGGCCTCCAATCTCTGTTACAGAAAATCAGTTCCGAATCTGACTTCTTAGACCGTCACGTCCCACGCCAAAAGGTAGAAATCGGACAGTTTTTGATCCCGAAATTCAAGATCGATTACGGGTTCGAAGCGTCTGAGATGTTGAAGGAACTAGGTCTGGTATTGCCGTTCACCGGTGGAGAAGGTCTGACTGAAATGGTGGAATCCTCCATGGGTAAAAACTTGTATGTTTCAAGCATTCATCATAAATCGTTTGTGGAGGTGAATGAAGAAGGTACGGAAGCTGCAGCGGCGTCTGCAGCTGTTGTGATGCTCCGATCACTGATGACTGGTGAAAAGGTCGACTTTGTGGCGGATCATCCTTTCGTGTTTGTGATCAGAGAAGATATGACCGGAGTCGTGCTGTTTGTTGGACAGATGGTTGACCCTCGTGTTGCTTGATCATATCGAGTTTTTGTATGTTTAGTGCTTGTATTTTATGAGTGGCAATAAACTTTTAGTACCATGGATATATTGTTGTGTTTTGATTTTGAATGAGTAAAGTTTGAATATTTAGGCTTGTTTGTAGGTATACTTCATGTTATTAGATGAGCATGATTAGCGACTACATACGGAAGTTACGGTTTTGGTTTAAACTAAACATGGTTGTTGGGAAAAGTATTTACCAAAATGCAGTGGTTTATAAAGTATTTATCAAAAACTATTAAAAAGTGTGTGAACATTGAACCCCATATTTTTCAATTATAAAGAAGTAAGTACTTGACCATCCGTCTCTTGAGACTTTTCGCATTAGGTCATTATTTAGTGTCCGAAATTCCCACTGGCCTAGTTCACACTGCCGGTAAGAATTCCTCACTTACATTGTCGGAATACAGGAGACTATTCCAGTAATATATTGAGAAAGAAAAAGAACATGGTGTGACCTCACTCTAGAATTCGGATAAAATCACACCCATGGAACCTTAAAGGTATCGCAGTTTGTCAAGGATTATCAAAACTCGACCATGTAACCGGTATTGAGAGAGAGAGAGAGAGAGAGAGAGAGAGAGAGAGAGAGAGAGAGAGAGAGAGAGACGGGATTGTTTCAAAACTCGACCGATTGTTTCAACCAAAGACATACAACTTTTGTCAAATATCAATATCAAACAACAACGTAAGGCGATTAGCACAATTGTTAAAGATCAATTCATTGCTCAATCAATTTGAACAGTGAAGATGAAAAGATATGTTATGTAGGAATGATTGTCGATGGCTCAATAGCATAACCGATATACTTTACGTTATTTTTTTTAGATACGAATATTGAATTTGATTTTTTGCACTGTCGTTCTTGGACATATTTTTTAAATAATATGATTTTCATATTTCTTTATGTTTGACTAGTTGTAAATTATTCTTTTATATTAATAATTATGTTTTTCAATGCAAGATATGTGTATAAGATATGTTGGACAATAATAAACATGGTAAAAGAAACTTATTTCCATATTATTTCTTAACACAACCAAACAAGAGAAATGATTCTCGGGAATTTTTCTCAGATGAATTATCTGTTCTACCAAACAATAGAATCAATTCTCTTTCCTCATCTTAATTCTCTTTCTATGCATTTCCATTATCTGATGCAATTCTATTTTTCCGTACCAAACGTTCCCTAAGCGTAAACAGGAAGATCATGGCAGATAATAATCTCTGAAAACCTTTGGTAGCATGTATATGAGTGAGGATGGGTTTGTGGATGAAAGGGTTTTCAAATTTTACAGAAATGGTCCTTTATTATGATGAAATATCATTTTAAAAGAAAAGATAAAAAATAAGGGTATTTTCATCATTTTATATATGGATGGTAACGGAGGAAGGGACAAAATCTGTAAAAAAAAAATACATACTATAGGGACAAGTTTGTGGGATTCTTAAAACTAGGACCAATCTAAAATTTCATGCAAACCACATGGACCAAAGCTGTAATTTACTCTATTAATATGTTTTAAATTTTATATTTTAAAAGGTGAGACAAATTAGGTATGTGTCCAATTCATATGGCAGTATTGCATAATTTAAGTCTCAAGTCAATGTCCGGTCCAATGTGATGATGCCATGTGGCAATATAGCACAATTGTATATCTCAAGTCAATGTTGCTTGATAGTATGTTTTTTTTAAAGGCGAAATATATCATAAATGAAAAGAGCTAGCGGGGAGCTAGCAATATCATATATGGAGTTGTATATGTCTGTTTATATTTATGCATGTTGTACTTTATCCACATGACTATTTTAGCTTATCTCGATGGTATGCAATATGTAATTTCTCTGGTGAAAGGTTATCTGAATCCTGTATGGGATAATCATCGCCAAGCCGACATTTACAAATGAACTACTTAAATCCTAAAAAGAGGTTGGAAATTTCAAATTTGTATGAAGAGTGGACGTTCAACAAAGTATTTAAATCAAGATAAACCAAGAATTTTTCCAAAAATACATATATAATAATATAAACTAAAATATATTTGTGAAAAATAGTAGTTTCATTAATAAAAATGCAATTAATAAGTGAAAAAACATCACAACATTATCAAATATACATATGAAGGAAAAAATCATAAGACCTTAATGCGTGTTTCGGTAAAATAGTAGGTAGCTGAAAGCTGATAATTGGTAGCTTATAGTTGAAATTTGATAACCTGAAGTAGTAACTGTATATTTGTGCAAAAAAAATTCGGAATAATAGATCTTAGATTTTAAAGGTGTTAAATTATATAAAAAGTAAATAAGTTAATAGTTTCTAAAAGCTACTTGAAATAGCTTTTTCATTATGAGGTTTTTGTGTAAAATAAATGTTAAAAAGTTGTATGTGGAACAACGTTTTTTCTTTAATCGGATGTTTTTTTTTTAAACTAAAAGTTAAAAACTCCCAGAAATTTTGTTGCCGAACATACCCTTAGAGTGAAAATTGTTTGAGACGAATCATTTATTAGTGTCTTAGTGGTAATTTAGAAAAACATAGTTTTCCGATGAAAAGTAACTAAATCAAGACAAAACATTAAATTAAAAACTAAAACATCATTAAGGCTCTGTTTGGCATGCTATCTGAAAAGCTAGCTTTTAGCTTATAAGCTAGCTTTTCAATAAGCTAGCTTCAAGTAGCTTATGAAAAGCTAGCTTATAAGCTACTTTTTAAGATACAATAAGCTACTTTAGTGATTTTGCTAAACGCCAAAATACAATAAGCTCAAAAAATAATGTAGCTTTTAAGCTAGCTTATGTACGCCAAACACAGCCTAAGAATTAACAAATAATAATAATAATAATAATAATAATAATAATAATAATAATAACAGAAATAAGGCTAGTCAAATCTATATAAATCAGGATTATAAGTTCTCAACTATAATCTCCAAATTTGAAAACTATTAGTTATACAATGTCCATCTAATTTCATTGATTACCATCAACCGGCCCATATGATAGAATGTATCTAATTTCAACAATCTATAATTAGTATAAATAGCCCAAATGTTCCCCCTCCCTAGTAAGTAATAATGGCAAGCTGTTATTTAGTGTATGGTGCTCATCGTTAACCAATTTTGACCATATCGAACGGTTATGAAAATTCCACTATTAATTAATAAATCTGAGTCATAACCGGTTAAAAGCCCGTCCAAACCCAATTTTATGCACATCTGAGTTGTTATAGCCCAATAACTAGGCCCACTTTCTGAAGCTTGATGGCTTCTACTTGGCCCATTTCAGTCCAATAAAGAGAATAAGACAATAAGTTTAAAGATTTTGGATATGAAATGGTTCTTAACAAATTAAGCTTATAAGTTTAAAGATTTTGTTCAGAGATCAGTTTTTATTATTATTTCAAATCTATTTGTCTATCCTAACTGACATTTGAATCGAGCCATCCCAACTCAATTCGGGGTTTTACGTATCCACTTTTAATTTAAAGTTATAACTTGAGAACCATCATAGAGATGCAGAAAAAGACTTTTATACCCTTTTATTTTATTTTATCTTTTCATTTAAACTAATGTTATATTACAAAACCCTTGCAGCTCAAATGACAGGTTGTATCCAGGAATCTGAAATTGTACTCATTCTTGCACTTCTATTTCTTTACGAGGGATCTCATGAGAATATTTCATTTGCAATTTCATCAGGCAAAAATGGAAAAACTAAAAGAAAATTATAATTTCTAAACCGCAATCTAAATGATGAAATTGCAACCAATGGACAAAATCGCAATCCGTGAACCTTCACGTGTAATTTTGATGGCTATATGAATAGTTTCTTTCACTTTTGGCTATTTATGGAAAATTAATTAATGAATTTAGCTAGATTTGATTTTTTCTCGATTAAAAATCTTAAAATATTTAACCATGATGCTCACATTAATTACAAATTTAGTACAAAATTGGGATATGGTAGATGCTCACATTGATTACAAATTTAGTACAAAATTGGGATATGGTATAATTTCATTTTATTAGAATCAAGTTGTAAATTAAAATAAAATAAAAGTATATAATCCCAATTGATGTATGACCATATGAAAACCTTGAAAAATATATTTTTAATTAATCAAGTACATTAAATCTAATATTTACAATTAATGACATTAAAATAGCTCATTTATAAGAAGCATTAGAAATATTTCCTACCTCTAGCAATAGTAAAAGATTTTAAAACTTTCAGACGTCATATTTAAAGAGAAAGAAAGATCGACATATTTTTCAAACAGATAAATGTAAACAACAAAACACTTACAACCGAGGGTCACGACACCTCCCCAATCTTACATTTCTTAAATATAATAAAAAATCTCATCGTTGTTCGCCTTTTTATCAAAGAAAATAATATTTCTCTTATATTTGACCCTCTTGGTCTCACTATGAAGAAGTTATGGGCGGATTATCTCGTTATGAGATATAATATATGGCATCAATGACTACCAAACCATTGACACCATATTCCATCTTTTTGGTGCTTTCCTCAAATATTTAGCATGAACAACTTAGCCACCTAAGTGACACAATTCTTCGGTCTCTTATTCAAGAAAACTTACTTACATGCACCCGGTCTCGAAAAGTGAATATTTGCAATTCTATATGCTTGGAAAACAAATTAAACATACATTATACATTTCTCTCAACATGACAAGCGGCCATTATACATAGCAATGTGTAGACCTCTTCCACTTTAAGCAATGTGGCCTTCAATATTATCTCATTTTCTTAGATGATTATACCAATTTTCTAGACTTTCCTGAGCTGTCATAAATCACAAGTATTTTCCATTTTCCCGAAGAAAAATCACAAGTGTTTTTCCATTTTCAAACCAATGCCTCCTTCACAAGCACACAATTTAATAAGAAAATTTAATGTTTTGAGTGCAACAATGGTTCAAAATACAAAAAAAATCACAATAAAACCAGTTTTTGTGTACAAATGGGATGATTTTTGCTTTCCTTGAACATATACATGACCCCAAAATAGAAAAGAAAAAAGGAAAATTTGCACCATCAACAACTTGATATGGACTCTTCTTATTCGCTCGTCCAAGGGACCTAAATTTTCAAACATCTACCTACTTACTTAATATCCTTCCCTTCAACCTCTTATACATCCGTTCTTTTGTGTAACTTCTCTATAAACAAAACCATGCCTACCACCATCTATGTGTCATTAGTTGTTATGTTTTCATCTTCAAATTCAACCAACGTATAAACTACAACCGCACTCCATCATATGTGTCTTAGATTTCTACCCCAAGTACCGTGGCTATAAGTTGTATGCCTCAACCACTAGAAATATTATTATAATCTCACGGTATGTCATATTAGACAGGTAACGGTTTATTATTTGCTTCTAAACCAATTACCAATCCCTAAACCCATTATCGCCCCACAATGTCTCAACACCACCATCCTCTCCAGTCCACGAACTACCACCTCCCCTACCACCAATCCTCCCTTAACAACTCTTTAACCATCAATCGCTCCCCTCTAACCACTATCAGCCTCTACACCCCTACAAATCTTGCATATATCACCTATAAACCCCCACCCTTATTCATAAAACATCGCCAACAACCCCTTTCGTACATCCATATATCCCACTATATCTTTGCCACTCATTGTTGACCCCTACAACATACACAACCTTACTTTCTACCCCATCCTATGACACAATGACAACACGAAGTATGTATGGTATTACTAAGCCACAAACTTGTCTCTTCCTAAACAACAAAAACTGACCCTTCACATATCCTACATAATCTAAAGAATGCCTCATTTTAGAAACCAAAAGAGATAAGGAAATCTCACTCAACTCTCACAATCACTCTTTCTTATCCTTTACCGGTATACGACGGTCTTTCATTGACAACAATGTCAGAGCATATGCTGAGGATCTCCTCACGGAGTACGTCTAACCCCTCTAGTGTGATTTTAGGTCTCGAAGCCAACTTATCCTCATCCCAACTTGCGTAACTCCAATCTTCTGCATGACTAGATCACCGTAGTAGCAATTGAATCTATAAAGTCTTCCAATTTTAAAATAATTAGGCGGTGTTTGGGATTGCTTATTTAAAACTACTTATGATTTTCTTTTCTTTTGTAAATAAACTTATTAGCTTATGTGGTATCAAAACCGATTTTAAGAAAAAAAAAATACATGTATTAGTTTCTATAGTACCAAAGCACAATAAATTGATAAAAAAAATTATTATTTGACAAATGACAAAAAAATGATATTATTGTATGTTGTTAATCATTTTTTTACACACACGAGTTAACTTTTTAATCAATTATAATAATATTTTTGATATAAATTATATCATTAGAAGAATATCTATTCCAATTCCCATAATTTATATCATGAACAAAGCTTCATATAAATAATATTAAGTAAAGTTTTTGACAAAAACTTATATATCTAACCCCTTAACTTGTAATAATGGTTCGTTTTTTTTTTTTTTTTTTTTTTTTAAATACACGGTGCACCACATGCAACGTATAGGTCGTTCATTAATTAGAACTTAGAAGTATCAGTGTAATCAATAATATCAATTTCATTGATAATATGATTAAACATATGATATAAGTTTTACAGTACTGCTGAAAAAAATAATGTAAAACAAGAAAGTAACAGCTTAAAACCAAAAACATGATTATACCAGAATTGGTTGGAATTAGAAAAAATGAATCATATAAAGTAAAATAAGATAATGAAAAGAATAAACAAACCAATCTTGTACAATAGTGCTTCGCTAATGAGAATGAATAAAAAACTAAGGCTGCGATGTATATGATCGTTTAAGTGTTAAACGGGTAAAAATAATGCAAAGATTGTTACATTTGATAAGTATTTTAATCTAAATAAATAAGAAGAAGGAAGTAATTTATGATATGATCAATTATTTAAACTGAAAAATGATTTGAACTTTTTATTTAAATATTAAGAATATTTATTTATTAACGTGTGAAAAGTGAAACAAAATAAGTTTAACACTTTAAATAAACGATCTCAGACAAAATAAATATGGATAATTTGCAACCGATTCCACCATTTTCTGTTGAATCAAAACTCTCCCTAAGTTCTATTTCTGTCCATCAATCCAAAGCTTTGGCTTTACATTCAATTTTGTGATCATTGTCTTTTCATTTTAACAGATGAGATATAATGCGTTTTTCTATTACAACATTATTAGTGGCCTTCAAATTCCTTATTGATGTGAAATAAAGATGCAAAAAATGTACGATTTCGGATGGTGACTTTCTACCAAATTTGTGCACATTAGAATCTAATTAGGTAACAGAGCTAATAGTTATATATGTATGATTTAATTATTAGGTTTATAATCAATTTAATTATTTTCATGAAAACATACCAACGGAGTGAACATCCATTTATATGTTATTTTTGGATATTTAATAAACTGTAATTTTTCATTCATTATATATATATATATATATATATATATATATATATATATATATATATATATATATATATATATATATATATATATATATATATATATATATATATATATATATATATATATATAGGGGAAGGTTAAAATGAGAACGATTAAAAGGTTGAGAATGCGAGAATCATTCTGGACCAATCATTTTATAGGGATATTATAGTAAATTAACAATATGTCTAATTAATTAAAAATCCTAGATAATTATGTTTTTCCTATAATCATGGGATTTAATTATTAACTTTCCATGATTATATAGATTATGATTTCTGTTACCAAAAATGAATTAAATATTATTTATTTATTTATTTTTATTAATATATTTGTATGATTTAATTCGCAAATGAATAAAACATAATACAATTTTATAATTTTATTGGACTCATTTTTTAACTAAATTTTTATATTGATGAAAAATATAAATATAAGTTACCGGAATATTTATTGTTTAACCACAATATTTATAATCATATATGAATAAAACATATTTTTAATTATATATGTATTCAGTTGTAATCATAAATGAATAAAACACGGTTTTAAGATTAAAATTACAATACAATTTTAATCATAAATGAATAAAACACGGTTTATACCATAAACAATAATTAAAATACAATAGTTCTTTATTACCCTATAATCACAAATGAATAAATCATTTCATATAAAAAAAGTTATAAAATCCATCCCGAGGTCAGCACAACACTTTTCTTGAATGAATCGATGCCCCTTTTTCTTATTGCTACCATTACACACAAAAATAAATAGTGGGCACCCGTGATCATTGTTATTTTTGGATTCACACCTGCAAAATCAAGATTAATGATTAAAATTATTATAATTATTATAATCGTTGATGATTAACAATAGAGTTTATATATTTACGTTTTAATGATTAATTGAAAGTTGTTGTTACAGTGTTAATCATCAATGATTAGCACTGCTCATCATCAATGATTAGCACTGCTCAGAAATGATTATAACCGATGTTCTTTCTATTTATCCAACTATATATATAATCATCAATAATTCTAGTTATAATCATCAATGATTATTGTTATAATCATCATTGATTATCACAATGATTACCATTGATTTAACTCATGCTAATCGTCAACGATTAATACGTGAAATAAATCATTTTATCATTGTATGTTTAAGTATTAATGAATAACACATAAACACATAAAGATAATTTTAACACACAATTACATGAAATCAATCATTTTTATCACTGTATGCTTAAGTATTAATGTGTAGAAATTTATTTTTTTCACCAATACCCGAATAATCCGGAGAAAATGACATCTATAATAATATATTAATATATACCACAATATGCTTTAATAAATTCAAGAATTTTGAACTTAAGATAAAAAGGTACCGAAGATAAAAGAAGAAAAGGAAAATATACCCCGAATCCTTCATGAAACAAGTCGACAGCTAATTTGACGTTGCCGGTTATAAGTGCCCGTCTGTAAAGAAATTATCAATTGAAAATTGTAACGAAATCATAAAATGAAAACGATAAAGTATAAACATTGAGAAATCATGTGAGCAAAATCACACTTGATGTCCCTCGAATAAAGTTCTGTGATTCATGTGTAAGGAAAAGCTTTTACTAAAGTTATGAAATTGAAGTTAATATGATTTAGAATATTGTGCAAATATATATATTTTACATTTAGCTACAAAATCATAGTTCGAATGACCAGTGATACTAAGAAATCGATGCATCCCAAGCATTTCCCCAATTATATGCAGATTCAAATTACGTAAATTTGATGTGGCAACGCCAAATTCTACTTGAAATCCACCAAATAACATCATTATATACAGCTAATATCTATCTATTAATCCATTCGGAATCGTAAATTAATCAAGAAACGTAAAGAATTCATGCGATTTTACCTGCAATAACTTGAAATCGATTGACACGGGAGGCAATTTGTGACATGATTGTATCAGATGGTGTAGCATATAAGGATTTATCGGAAAAGATGCTGGGTAATAGGCCTGGAGGTTGAAGACGGCCAAGATGATGTAGGGTTTTATCTTCCAGACTTTTAGATTAGTTTCAAAAGATTTCAAAGATTTGATTTTTATATAAACTAATTTCAAGAGTAAGGAACGTGATTGTAGGGATTTACATAAATAGGATAATGATAATTACCTTAATGTATATCGAGGGTTTCTGATGGCGTGGGTGCTGCACTGACGGGTCTTGCTGGCGAGGGTTTCTGATGGCGGTTAAATGTCGAGGTTCCAGCTGGGTTTGGTTGCAAGGTGTTTGCTGGTGTGATATAGTAACAGTGGCTACGTGGTCGAGGCAACATTTGATGGTAGCCGGCGGGAGGTTTACGTGATGATGGCAGCTCCGACGGCAGTTAAGAAGGAAAGGAAGGGAGATATCGGCTGAAGAAAGGGAGGAGAGAATAAGGGAGGCAGTTGCAGATCTGATCCTAGGGATATTGTGTGTGAGAGATGAAGCGGAGGAAGATGTATGTATCGAGATTGGAAAGAGAGCTACATTTTAGGATTTTGAATATCAATCATTTAATTTTATATAAATTAAGATTACCTAAATACCCTTTTTGATTTAAAAAAATTATAAATTAATTTAATTAAGTTTAAATTTGTATAAATAACAGGCAAATGTAAGCCATAGATATTAATATATGGAGGGTCCAGATTCGTTCTCGCATTCTCAACCTTTCAGTTATTCTCATTATAACCTACCTCTATATATATATATATATATATATATATATATATATATATATATATATATATATATATATATATATATATATATATATATATATATATATATATATATATATATATATATATATATATATATATATATATATATATATATATATATATATATATATATATATATATATATATATATATATATATATATATATATATATATATATATATATATATATGAGTAAATTACAGAAACAGTCCCTGAAGTATCCCAAAACTAACAGAGAGAACCCAACTATTCGATTCTCACTATATGAGTCACTAAAGTTTGCAAAATCCTACAAATCGGTCCCTGAGTAAAGTAAAAATACTAAACATACCCTTTTTAATTTCTTTTTTCTTTTTCTTTGAATTTATTATTTATTTTATTAATAAAAAAAGAAATACCCCACCCACCCCCACCCCCACCCTGTACTCTCTCTCTCTTTACCGTACCATGTCTTCCTCGCCTCACCATCGTCTTCCCAAATACAAAGAAAAGTTGCAGTACGTAGGTCCATTAATTCGTATTGAGGTAACCCACAAAACCTTCTACTGGCTTACATTACCATCTAAGGGAAACTGATCGTCCCAAGCTTCACCGTCATCACCCAGTTAGAATCAGAATGAACTCCCGCCCTTTACAGTGGTGGATGCACAGACATAATTGTGTCGCCTTCGAAGTTCAAGTTGGATTTTGCAGCCGCCATCGTGAAGAATTGTTCGATTCCAAATCGGGGTTTGACAAGAATTCCAAGAAATTATGTGAGACAGAGTATGCTAAAAGAATGCCCAGTTTCTGTTCTTGAATTCCCAGACCATCAAGAAAATTCACATTCCGGTTCCTTGTCATTCACAGTGTCTCTGGATAGCAAGCTACCACATCGTTCACCTGTAAATTCTCAAAACCATATTGTTTTGGAAAGAGCTGATAAGTCTGAATCAATTAAGTTTTATGCTATCCTTGATTTGCGAATTAGCGATGGTATCGACACGGTTACTGTTTTAGAAGACAAGCTTAAGGTCACGGGATGCGATTGGGCGGTCATACTTGTAGCGGCATCTTCTTCATTTGAAGATCCATTCACTAAACCTTCAGATTCCAACAAAAATCCTAATTCTGAGAATTTGAATACTTTAAATTCGTTGAAGGATTTCTCCTATGAACAGCTTTATGCTCGTCACCAGCGAGAAAGAAAACACGGTGGCAACGTCGGAAAGGGTTAAGTCTTTTAAAACGGATAAAGATCCGTCGATACGCTTGACAGATGTATCCGTCTTTGAACTAAAGAAGGAAGAATTTGCATCAGTGACTGTTGTCGTATTCCGATCATGTGATCGATGCTCCATCCCGTTGCCATCGCTGCAACTCTCCACCATGAAACTTCTCGGTGATGATTGGGTTGAACAGTTGCTATTTCTAGGTGAAGGCGTGGTCGAAGGATCAGTGGAACATCTAATCTCGATGCCCGGTCAATTTGGTTGTTATATATATATATATATATATATATATATATATATATATATATATATATATATATATATATATATATATATATATATATATATATATATATATATATATATATATATATATATAGAGTGAGAGAGAGAGAAAGAGAGAGAGAGAGAGAGACGTTGGGGTGGGGTGGTTTTTTATTTTTTATTTATTAAAAAAACATAAGGGTAAAAAGAAAAAGAAAAAAGAAAATGAAAAGGGAAAAAAGTCTTTTTAAATGGACCAGGGACCAATTTGTAGGATTTTGCAAACCTTGGTGACTCATATAGTGAAAATCGGATACTTGGGTTCTTTCTGTTAGTTTTGGTAAACCTCAGGGACCGTTTCTGTAATTTACTCTCTATACACACACACACACACACACACACACACACACACACACACACACACACACACACACACACACACACACACACATATATATATATATATATATATATATATATATATATATATATATATATATATATAGAGTCCGGATCAAGAGAGAACCAAAATTTTCTGAGGAACCAAGGAACTTTTTAACTGAAATTTTTTTTTCAAAAAAAAAGACATAATACACCTAGTCGCTTATATTTAAGACTTTTTATCAAAAAAAATTTGAAAAATAATATGTATACACGAAATGTGCATATATGCACTTTTTCGCAAATGTGTATATGATCACGTTTCGTGCATATATGCACATTTCGTGTATATATATTATTTTTTTCAAATTTTTTTTTACAAAAGGACTTAAATATAAGCGATTGGGTGTATTATGTAATTTTTTTTTGAAAAAAAAAATTTCAGTCAAAAGGTTCCTTGGTTCCTCAGAAAAAAATGGTTCTCATTTGAACTTTAGTCTATATATATATATATATATATATATATATATATATATATATATATATATATATATATATATATATATATATATATATATATATATATATATATATATATATATATATATGGGAAAAGTTCAGTGATGGACTAATATAAACCATGATACAAAATGACTAATATCATCCACACGATTGTTCGACTTACGGTAGACGCGCATGCACCAGATTATAAAAAACTCACTTCGTTTATTTCTTTTTTTTGTTTTTAAAATTTTTAAGACTTATTTTTTGTCAGAAAAAATCCGAATATATAGAAAATTATAACTCTTTGTCCTCTACAAATAAATATCTATATTAATATACAAAAAATGTGTTTTTTTTTAAATTATGATAGTTGAGATTCACATGCGAATTACTTGTGAATCCGAACTGTTATTCACTGTTCGTCTTACAATAACATATGATGTTGTCATGTCAATTTGAATAAATTTTTGTGTGAATATGAATGGAATTCACTTATGAATCATAGTAAATTCATTATAAATTATTAAAATGTTGAAGTGTTAAAAAATTTCTAAGTAAATTAAGCAGATCCATATTTCAGAGTAAATTCAAAATACCATATGATATTAACATGTGAATCTAAGTAAATTTCTATGTGAATGTGAGTAAATTCAATAGTGAATTAGTGTAAATTTATTATAGATTGTTGAAATGTTAAACTAGTAAAAATACTAAGTAAATTTCTCAGATTTTATTTCTAAAAAAATTCTCAATATTATATGATATTGACTTTTGAATATGAGTAAATTTTGGTGTAATTATGAGTAAATTCACTTATGAATCAAGTATATTCTTTATAATAGTTATAATATTGAAGTAGTAAATATTTTAAAAGTAAAATAATTACATATATTCAAATTTTTACAGTTCAGATTCACATTGTGAATCCAGAAAAATTGTACTCATAATTTTTTATACATCAATATAAATGTCTATTAGAGGACAAAAAATTATGAATTTTGACATATTCAGTTTTTATTTTTGAAAAAGAATAGTGTTGAAAAATTAAAAAACAAAAAAATAAAGTGAGTTTTTTTGTTATAATCCTCTACATGTGTGTCAATGTAAGAAATTTACAACCTATTTTTTGGCCGTTGATGGTTTTGATTCCAACGATCGAGATTAGTCTATTGGTACCATGAATAATTTTAATCCCTTTGAACCCATTATATGTATATATATACACACACGGACCTAAACCAAAATTTGATAAACACATTAACAAAATTTGTAATATAGAAATGATCCATAAAAACTTGTTACATCATCATCGCCAAGTTATACAGAATGACATGAATTTTTATCATCTAATGCGTTATTGATGGAAAAACTGGATTTATTCTGATATATAAAAAGTCAATAAGCTATAAAGGATCAATAAACATGCAGACTACAATGCCTATGTGAAATATGGTTGTCATGTTGCCAAAAACGACAGCTGGGATGTGCTTTCGACGTCCAACTTCCATCATCGGTTTTATTGGGCAATATTCATGTTAAACGTTATGTATTTATTTATTAGTATAGTTTTCCTTTTACTTGTGATATATATACGTATTTATATCTACCTTATGTAATATCAATTTTAACTGATATTCTATATTACTAAATATGGTATCGAGTCGGACCGATTAGCACTTCTCATGGGCCCTAACAGCTACTACCCTAATGTCGTCACCGCCGTTGTTGATCCATTGATGTTCCATCACTAATTCGGAGCTGATCCGTTGTTGCTTACCGTCGATCCATCACTGGAGCGTTGCTGACACGTTGCTCTTCCGTCACTAATTCGTTGTTGTTATGATTCGTTTTTGATTCGTCATTGATTCATTGATACGTTGTAGATCAACTGCTAGCCATTGATTTTCGTTTTCCACGATTGCCAGACCACCCAACACCGTTGTTGCCTCGCGCTTTGCATCTTCTCCCGTGGACCCCCCATTTCTCCCTACCAACCGGTTGTAGGTGTTCATTCGCTACAATCCCTCTACCTTATTTCTCTTTTTTTTTTCGACCTCCTCCCATGACATCAAGTGCCGCCTCTTATGCTACTATTACGCCATTTTCTATTCATTTGGTCTAAGTTGTAACTAAAGTGAATTAAGTCTAGTTTAACTCTTGATGGGTCCAAATAAAAATCTTGGCATCAAATGTTTTTTTTGACATGTGCAAAGGTGTTTGTAACGACCGACTTTTGATACAAAGTGCATCCAATATTTTCTTAAAACATTTCGACCATATTTATTAACAACCAAATTTCATCATCTCAAAGCACTACTAGAAAATATACCTTTAGTGACACACGAACAATGACATACGCTAATTTATGACATGCAAAAATGGTGTGTCGTAAAGAAAATGTCATGTTTTTTAAAGTCTGAAGAATATATGACATACATAATTGTGTGTCGTAAATATTTGTCATTTTTATAAAATTTACGACTTACAAATTTGTGTGTCATGTTTTAATGTCATAAAAGCAATTAAAAAAACAAGGAGTACACTTTTTCAATTTGTATGTCATCTAGAATTAATAGGTGTGTCGTCATATTTCCAGAACTCATACCCTTCCGTTCATATAGCATTTTAGGTTTAGGGTAGCCGATTTCAAATATACATCGCCTCCACTGCCGCATTGGACGATCGGGAAAGAAGGGGAAAAGAAAAAGAGAAAGCGAGAGAGAGAGAGAGAAAGAGAGAGAGAGAGAGAGAGGATAAAGGAGATTGACCTCGCTAAGGAGGAAGGAAACAGCAAGATGTTGACGACCGATGCGGCCCGTTTCTGGCTCCGATAACTTAGATTCTAGAGTTTAAAGGATGCGCAGACTTCGATTATGATTCAGTGGCTCCTGGATCGACATCGACTTCAATTAATTAGCTTCGATTACAGGTCCCAATAACTTAGCTTCGAGTCGGTTCTGATTGCATGTCACATCGATTCCACGTCGGTTCATCCAAAAGGTGTCACACTCGGTTCATCCAAAAGTTGCACTATTAATGTTTCTCTTAAACCAAAGAAGGAACTATCACTCATCATCCAAAAATGATGTTCTTAGCTTCCTAATATAAGGAAAATATTAGCTTAACTATCCCCAAAGATTGACATTAAAACAAGGACCTAAAGCCCAAACCACAAGACTCGAAGCAAGATAACAATGAACTTAGGCTGCCCTGTCACACAGGCCATGTGGCCCAAGGTATAAATCTTGTGCGGGTCGTGCAACACAACAGAAAGCCTAAAACCTTTTGCCCATTTACGTGGGCAGCATCCCTCCTTCTTTAGCCATGCTCGGGCCGCATGAAACACGTTATGTGCTCGATTTTTGGCCCATTTAACCCCCTTTTGACCCAAACTAAGTTCCATTTCATCCCAACATTATTATGCATGAAAATACACATTTAAGGACTGGTTTCTCATGATTCAACTCTTAATCTAAGTGTTCATGACTTAATCCAATGGAAATCACTTATCTAAGTTTTTATCTCTTAACAAGATGCAATTGAACCAAGTCTGACTTTAATCTCTTCTAGCTCTAGCTCAAGGATCAATGCTTTCCTCTTCGCCTCCTCCTTTAGCGTTGCTTTCTTTCAAGCTCGGTAGTCTCGTTTATCTTGCACTTCTTGCTGATTATTGTCGCCGAGAAGAGATATTTTTTCGACGATGGTCCTAATTTCCACTTATCCTGAGGATGTGTCAACCACATTTCCCCTTTTTTGGATCTTGGTTGTGGCACCTCATTATTGATGTCATCAACATCGACGTCGTGAGTTGAATAGTGTGCATCGAAAGAGGTTGTGGTGTAAGTGTTGGACTCCGATGTCTTGCCTTGTTTAGAGGAATGACGGGGGGCGTTCATACCCATTTCCTTGATTGTGAGTCATTTATGTTGGTCTCTAAGAATTTCCCATGCCCCCATATTTGCAAACCCACCACGGGGCGGGTTTTTGTAACTCACTTTGCATCGCCTTTAAAACATCAACATTCCCTCTCCTGCTGGCACACATGTTGCATTTGTCGTTGTAAATGCAGTTAAATTTGTTGACATTCTTCTGCAAATCCTTCCATTTGAAGTTAACTTGATGCCTTGTCTGATCGATCCCACCAAGTTATGTGTTGAAATAGGCCAACACATGCTCCCAAAAAGAACTCACGGCGTTGATGGTTGTCACATTCTTCATCCTTAGAAACACTAATGTATGCATTTGCCAATGTGACTTCCTATTTCTAACTCCATGGGTGTCGTCTCAACCTTGTGAGAAAGAGTTCGTTTTTGGGAGGTAGGTGGAGGGGCTTGTTCAGTTTCCGGTGTTTCTTGGACTTCATCACTTGATTTGGTACCTTGAATTTGGGAGAGTGGAAGGGTTTCATCGCTTAACTCGTTGTCGTGTTGGTCCAAAAATGGGATGTGTTTGGGACCTGACATTGAAAAGGGTTCATTTGGTAGGGACTTTGTTGGTATTGTGAAAATTGGTGGTAGTCTTGGGTGAAAATTGGTTGTAGTTTTGTTGCACTGACATTTATTTGTATAGTGGATGCTTTTGGTATCGTGGATAATAAGACAATGTGGTTGGGGGAACATTTGAACCGCCTTCGTCCCGACGGTTTCTTGATTTTTCGCGACTTGAATCCATTTGAAAATAAAGAGTTTTTATAAAAATATAGGAAATGTTTATGAGAATTTGAGAGGAATAGTGAAGAAGGAAAATGTGATTTTACAAGAGGTAGAGGAGGGTATTTATCGGGTGGGGTAAATTAAATTTTGATTAATATTTTTAACCATTCGAAGCGGCTTCACCAACCCGCATTGCACCCACCATCCACTAAGCCACATGACGTGGTACCGTGACGCCGACAGTGCCGATGGGACCAACAGTCCCATTCACCAACCCGCGACCATCTATTGACGTTTCCACCCATCCTTAGGGTGAAATGGAGTCTATCCCTCTCATCTTATGTCACATCAACACCACATCAATTTTTCTATCTCCTTTCATTATTTCCCTCCCATCACTAAGGTTGGTTGGAGTGCTGTCGAGATAACCGAGCCCCACCTTAGTCTTCTTCACCTCGACCTCACTTTGCCATGAAAGGAGAGTGATGCACCATGGGAGAAAGAAGAAAAGAGAAGAAGAGAAAGAATATGGATGAGAGAGGAGATAGACTTGCATATGGACACCGAGGTAGAAAGGAAAACTCTACATGCCGAACACCCAACATCGTATTCGCCGAGCCACGTCAGCGATGCCAAGTCCCTTGCCGCTCCACTCCCTTGAGCCTAAATACAATCGATGAAACCCACACCCTCTCCCCTTATGGTTGTTTATCCAATGTTTAATTTTTAAAGAAGGGGATAGTCAAACATACGGTATAGACAGATAGACTTGTGGGGTTTATCGAGCAGCTGGGCCCTATTCAAAGCTAGAAATACAAACGTATAGAATGTCCAAATGTATTTGCACCAGGTACAAACTATTATAAAATAATTACCATAGAGAAATGGATTTACCTGTGGAAAGCGATAGCACTCCATCGAGAAGTGGGGCTGTGGGGTCACTCCGTCTGTAATGCGTTGCGGCCCTCGAAACCAGACACCCTTCACCGTACTATCTCTCTCTCATCACATGCCAGAAAAACCCACAAGACTAACATATCTTTCTATTTATTATCTTTGCATTAAAATGAATTGATTTTTATACCAGATTCTTATTCAAACCAGACAGACTTTAAGCCTTCCATTTGTTCTCGCCGTTTTAGAATTCGGCTGCCGAAAACTTATTCACAAGACTTGATTATGGTGGAAAACGGGCACCAACACCACCAACACCCATCAGGTGCGGCGCTTCCGCCGTCCATCATCCAGCAGCCGCTGGGTGCTGCTAGAGGACCTGCTTTTCCACCCGCCGAACAGCTTCTCCAGCTAAACTACTGCATCCATTCCAATCCTTCATGGGGTTTGTTTTGCTTTCTGAATCCTGAATCTTTTTTCATAAATAAACTATAGACCATGAAAAAGATTGAATTTTATGCAAAAAAGGTCGTAATCCGTTTTGATTTGAAAGGAATGATTCCATCCCCTTTTGCTATCTTATTCTTGAAGTTATTATTATTATTATTATTATTATTATTTTCCTTTTATGCCTCTGCTATATGAACACCTTGATTCAATTTGATTCCTCCTGGATTTGTAAAGTCCCTTTTTGTGGAAAAAAAGGATCTTTAAATTATTTTGTTTTTCGAGTAACTTTCGCTAATTATACAAACTTTTCATCAGCCATGGACAGAAAAGTGTACTGTTCCCTCTATTTCGGAGAAGAAAAGAAATATTTAGTTCGACGTCAAGCCAACTAATATTCAACCTCAAATTAATTTATTTAGAGATTTCTTGTTTGATTAATAGAGTTTTGTTACTGATAATAGAAATAGGATAATATTATTGTTAATTTGTTTTCTTTCCATATCGATTTCAAATTTAATATAAAATTACTTTTTTATCTTTCATATGGAGGGAATATTAGGCTTGACCACCAAAACTTCTCTTTTGTTTATTTTACTTCTTATTATTTAATTAATTTTGTTAACCCTTTACGTCTCTTTGGTGTTACTTTATGTTTCTAATTGTTCGATTAATCTTTTTACAGGCCAAACTGTTTTGCTAGCATTCCAACATTACATTGTGATGCTTGGAAGTGTTGTTATGATCGCTACCATGCTTGTCCCTTCAATGGGTGGTGATCACGTGTGTCTCTTTACATATTTATTCGAAAGTTTATCCAATCAAAATTAAAAACGTTGCAAGATGAATATAAACCGGTTAAATTTGATCTCATTAATACTAAATTTTGTTGCTTTATCGGTTTATAGGTTCTTAAGGCTCGTCTAATGAGCCTTTCTACATATTTACCCTTCAAGTTTTGAAAATTGATTCGATCAAAAATAAAAGTATCGCAAGATGAATGCAAACCGGTTGAATTTGATCTTGTTTCATATTAAAGTTTGTTGCTTCATTGGTTTTTAGGGTGATAAGGCTCGTGTAATTCAAGCTACACTCTTTATGTCGGGGTTGAATACCCTTTTGCAAACTTTACTCGGTACTAGGCTTCCTACGGTCATGGGACCGTCCTTTGCATACCTCTTACCCGTGGTGTCAATCATAAACGATTTTGCAGATGAAGACTTTAAATCCGAGCATGAGGTATATATAAAGAAGTATATATATGTATCAGGCCTGTATGTATCTTGCATTTTGTATGCAAGATACATGTTAGTATCATGCACAAATTGTGCTTGATACATACAAGATACGTGCATATTGGTATATGTGAGTGATACATACATACACGTATGTATCTATGTATCAGGCATAGTATGTCAGTATGTCTGATACATGCACATGCAGACACACTATGCCTGATACCTAACATTTAGTTTAAACTTAACTGAAGTGGTTGTTAATGGTATGTATGATAGAGATTTCTCCACACTATGAGGGCTATTCAAGGGTCCCTAATAGTATCTTCGTTCATCAATATAATTCTTGGATTTAGCAGGGCATGGGGAAATTTCACAAGGTAATGTTTTTTACTTGCTCTAATCAATCGGATTTATCTTCATTTATATTTCCTTACTTCCATATCGATTTTGATAGTTTTTTCGGTTTGATTTGATTGTAGGTTATTTAGTCCTGTTATCATTGTTGCATACATTTGTGTGGTCGGTCTTGGTTTATCCGGAAGGGGCTTTCCGCAGGTACAACTTGAAATATTTCAAATATGGTATTCCTTAATTTGAATAATCGAATCTGTATTCATGTTTAAATTTATGCTATTACAGCTAGGCAATTGTGTGGAGATAGGTTTGCCTATGCTTATATTTTTGGTCATATTTCAACAGGTATTGTATCTTTAAATTCAAACCGATATACATGTATTTGTATGTATGTGTGTTAATGGAAATTGGTAATTTGTGTTAATAGTATATGAAGCGCCTCCATGATAGGGCTCACCCAATTCTTGAAAGATTCGGGTTGCTCTTTTGCATTGCACTTGTGTGGGCTTTTGCTGCTATACTCACTGTAGCTGGTGCTTATAACAATGTTGGTAATTTAACCAAACGTAGTTGTCGGACTGATCGTTCCTATCTCATGGAATCTGCTCCATGGTAAATACCACATCATTTTATGTCAGTTACAATCCGTTTGATAATTACACACCACATGACATGACAGAACAGGTTGTACTGTGTTTGACATGCATTGGGGACTGGGACCGGTGTAAATGAGACAAAATTGCAAATTGTCCCACCAAAATGTGGAATAATGTGGGGACGACTCGCTCTCGATCTCTCGTCTTTGCAAAAGACGTGAATGCCCTTCTCATTTTCATCATTGGAAATAGCCGTAGAAAGCTTGTCTAGACCAGTTCAGTCCAATAATGTAATGTAACGTGTAACAAACGCATCCTTAGGCTGCGTTTGTTACACGGGACGTGATCGGATGGGACAGGACTAGACAAACTATTACGGCTATTTTCGATGACAAAAATGAAGAGGGCATTTACGTCTTTTGCATAGACAAGGGATCGAGAGTGCTTGCCGGTCCCCACCTTGTTCCACCTTTTTAGATGGGACAAAATTTGCAATTTTTTCTCCCATTCACACCGGTCCTAGTCCAATGCATGCCAAACACAGTACAACCTGGTCTATCATACATGATATTTTTTTAACGCCTTGTTCATGATTAACTAAGTATAGGATCAAACTTTCATATCCGTTTCAATGGGGTGCTCCTATATTCAGAGCAAGTCATGTTTTCGGTATGATGGGGGCGGTTCTTGTTTCAACAGTAGAGGTTTCTTATTTTTTTTTTTCTTCTTGTTTTCACCAAGATTTTCTTATTTCTTCATTTCATGACATTTTTTGGCTCTTTTTGCAGTCCACAGGAACTTTTATCGCTGCATCACGTTTTGCAGGTGCTACACCCCCTCCAGCCCATGTCCTTAGCCGAAGCATTGGTTTTCAGGCCCGTTTTTTATTTTACAAGTTCTATTCATATGACCTCAAGGGTAAAAGTGGAAATTAACACACTTTTTTTTTTCTTCTTTTCATGATGCAGGGTATTGGCCAGCTACTTGACGGGACATTTGGTTCCATTGTTGGGAATACCGCATCTGTGTAACGACTCATTTCTTATCTTCATTCAATTTTTAATTCTGCAAGAAAATTTTTATCTATAAACTTGTGTATTTCTTGTTACAAATTTCAGAGAAAATGTTGGACTTCTTGGTCTAACTCATGTGGGAAGTCGAAGAGTGGTTCAAATATCTGCTGCTTTCATGTTGTTCTTCTCCATATTCGGTCTGCATTCTTCTTAACAATTTCCCAAAAGATTCTCACCTTCGTTCTTGATTTCTAACTAGAATTATATCATTTTTTCAGGGAAATTCGGAGCCTTCTTTGCATCAATCCCCTTACCAATATTCGCAGCCATTTATTGTGTCCTATATGGTCTTGTTGGTAAGTGCTTTTAAGTAATCTACTTTAGCTTTCATTTGCTAAGACTTTGATGACGAGGATGAGGGCATTTATGTCTTTTGCACAGACGAAAGATCATGAGCTGTCTCTAATTCTCTATCCCACCTTTTTGGATGTGACAAAAAATTGTAATTTTTGTCGCATTGACTTCACTCCTAGTCAAAATCCAAGACATGCCAAACACAGTACAACCTGTTCTGTTTTGTCTTGTCATGTCATGATTCATGTGGGCCATAGTGATAATCTTTAACACGTTGCTTGTTTGCTTGAACAGCTGCGGTTGGAGTTACATTTATTCAATTCACAAACAATAATTCCATGAGAAACATTTACATATTGGGATTATCTTTGTTTCTTGGAATATCAATACCCCAATATTTTGTTATGAACACCAACCTTAACACCGGTCATAGTCTAGTCAACTCTGATGGTGGATGGGTAAGCAATCCAATCCTTCTTTTTCTCAAATATTATTTTTAATTAAACATCATTTATCCCGACAACAATATCTAAATCTTTTTATGATGGTTTTGCAGTTCAATGATATATTGAACACCATTTTCTCTTCACCTCCGGTGGTGGCAATGATAGTGGGGACAATATTGGACAACACATTGGATGCACATGATGCACGTGACGACAGAGGGGTACCATGGTGGGTCCCATTTCAGCAACGGCAAGGTGATAGCAGAAACCAGGAGTTTTATAATTTTCCGCTAAGAATTCATGAGTATATGCCTAACAGATATCTATGATTTGTTACACGTGCATTCGTGGACGTAAGTTTTGTTGTATATTAATGTTACTGGGTTATATGGTTAGTTAAATTTTGAAAATATGGCCAAACGTGTAGTTTAGCATGGAAGTTTTTACTTTTTACTTTTTAGAAGTCAAGTGTAGATTTTCATGGGATATTTCAAAACGGTGGTTGTGGGTTGTGACAGCCATGCAGAGAGAGATTGAGAAGGGATAAGGAGCGATTTGAAGGTGAGGTGGATAATGTTTAATAATGTTTTCACAAGGGACCTACGATTGGGGTCGTATTTAGATCATATCGGTTAGATTCTCCTTTCACACAGCCGACCTAAAAAGGAAGGACCAGAAAGTAATGATGAGTCATGATTAAGTAATAGATATTCTAAAATGTGAAATCAATCTTTATGGCAATATCTTTCAATAGTTGTACGATCATAATCTCGATTATTGAGTTAAAAGTCATGTTAAAAATTTGTCGTAACAGAATAATTCTCGTAATTTGAAAGTGACTTCATGATAAAACCACTTGTGATTTAAAATATTTGTCAATCATAGATATGCAATAAACAATATTTATGGTCATAGACAGACCGAACCCTCATCAAAGGCCATTAGACATGGGTGGATCTACTATAGAGGCCGAGTGGCACAATCACTCAAATTTTTCGTCAAATATAAATGTAGTGTAAATCTGTTGGTAATGGTTTCAGCTATGAATTTATCATGGACCAATACATATAAACATTGTTGAAGTGTTGATGGAGTTGAGTATTCGTTAATATATAATTCCTGAAAAGTTTTATGCTACATTTGTGTATTCTTTTTTTTTTTCCGGGCCGCCCTGCGATAAGTAGAGTTTTTTCAAGTCCATGAATTTCCTGGCAAACGTCAACGGTAAGGACTTTAGGGATGTTACCTTCGGCGTCGAGGGAATACTCTTCCATGCCTAACGTCACATCAATCTTGGCAAATCGGAAGTTCTTTACTCTGGTGACGTTGATTCTACAGAAGAGTCTGTATCGGCCTAGTTAAGGACAATGGTGGGTGTACGAGTGGGTCTGGATTGGCTAAGTTTTTTGTCCTCTCAATCTCTCTTCCTGTGTGTGTTTCTCTCTTTATACACACCCTTTGGCTACATGTGGGTAGGGTATCGAACTCAAGTTTAGCAGCACAACCCATACACAGTCTGATGGACAACCCAAAGATGTCCACCGAATAGTGAGGAACACAATTACTTGTCTACATGGACAAAAAGCCCAAAATGTGGGACATAGCCTTAAGCCCAAGCCGAGTTTGGCTACAATAGTGGAGTTCACATCTCCACAAGAGCTTCACCATATGAAGTAGTTTACAAGATTTCTCCATGACATTCGTGAGTTACCAAGTAAGGATAACAACACAACCAACAAAAGCATGTAAGACATAAAGAAGACTCGTGAATATGTGAGAGAGAAGATTTCTCAAGCAAACACAAAGTACAAGACATCGTTAGATAAACATCAACGTTCAAAGAAAATTGAACTCGGTGATGAGGTCATAGTCTACCTATGGAAAGAATCTGTTCTGGTGGGATCATTTAAAAAGCTCCATCAATAAAAATATGAGGCTGCATGCCTTACAAGATACTCAAAAAAATCAACAATAATACTTATATCGATGACCTTCTTATCCCAATAACCATCTTTAAGACATTCAATACACATTTTATTTATTTTGTTTTATTTAATAGATAATAAATAAATCCATTTATTTATTTATTCCGATTGCTAAATAATAAATTTATTACATATAAATATCTTATTTATTTTACGTCTTTAATGACTATTTGTGTGTGACCCCATATGTTCATATATAGTTAACATTATAATAAATTTTTGTTTCTTGAACAAAAGATCCAACTATCTAAACCTTATACACACAATATGTTAGTCAACTTATTTTTCTTAGTCCCTAGTTTCAATAAATTAGGCACAAACAATGGCTTGTCAATAAAATGTCTTAAAATAAAGACATTATAACATCAAGAATCATTACCACATCTTGGGCACATCGTATGCTATGTCGATTACTAGTCTTAAGTCTTATAAAGTGAGTTCGACATGAACAATGATTTGACAATACATTGTCTCATGAATAAAACAATGAACTTCTAAGAAAACACATATACTTACTATTATCCGAATGATTACAACGTTAGATAACAATATAAAAACAATGAACCTTCAAACTACTGTAACTTCATCAGAATTACCAGTAATCATTACATGAACAAAAACCATCTTCAAAGTGATGGAACCGATTCACATCTCTCACTACAATTTTCCTTCCATATACACGAGACACCAACTTAAAAACCGTATGACAATCATTACAAACTCTAAGATTCTTAGTAATCCGAATATCCAATCTTAAATCAATTTTCATAAGCCCAAAAGCCAAAGCTAATTTCTCACCATGATAACTTAACATTCCCTCCTTATCTTCATCTTCAACATCATGAAAAACACACGAAAAATCAGGAACATAACCTGCCATTTTTGTTTCAACCATCATTTTTTCCAACTTCTCATAAATCTCTCTTGTAAACGAATTAAACTCTTCCCCAGTGTGAAAACCATGAAGATTATTATTAAACTCAATTAAACTAATTCCCGCAGGCTTTCTTAATCCTTTATTTTTCATATCTTGTCTTAATTTTCCAACTTCTTGCCAGTTTCTTGAAGATGCGTATATATTTGACATTAGTACATAATATCCGGTATGTTGTGGTTCAAGGTTAAAAAGACTATCAGCAGCCACTTTCCCTAGAGGGGCATTTCCGTAAATTTTACAAGCCAAAAGCAAAGCTCCCCAAACTTCATCATTTGGTTGTGTATGTGATGACATGTTCTTTATTAATTCATAAGCTTCATCTAGAAATCCACCTCGCCCAAGCATATCAACCATACAAGCATAATGTTTCGGTTCTTTTTTTACCGAGAATTTTTCCATTTGTGAGAAATAATTCTTTCCTTCTTCAATAAGTCCCGAGTGACTACAAGCAGAAAGAAGAGAAGTGAAAGTGACATGGTTTGGTTGAAAACCGTTTTTTATCATTTCTTTGAAGAGTTTTATGGCTTCTTTTCCATACCCATGAATACCATACCCTGAAATTAAAGTGTTCCAAGAACTAACATCTAAATGGCTCAAGGGTACTTCTTGGAACATTCTAGAAGCAGTGTCAAAATCTGCACACTTGGCATACATGTCCATTATGGCGTTCCATAACGTTGAATTGATTTCTATTTTGTTTTGTATAATGAAATCATGGATTTTGGTTGCAAGATGTTTGGAACCCAAATAAGCACATGCTGAAACAACTATCAATGTTGTCACGTGATTGGGATTGACATTAGATAGCTTCATTTGTTCAAAGAGAAACAAAGCTTCATTAGCTAGGCCATTTTGGGTGTAACAAGTAAGCATTGAATTCCAAGTTATGGTATTTCTTTGTTTTGTTTGGTTAAAGATCTTTTCTGCCATTTCAACTTCCCCACATTTGGCATACATGGAAAGAATTGAATTAACAACAGGTAAATCTTGGAAGAATGCATGACGAATGGCGTACCCATGAACAGATTGACTTTTCTTGGTATCTCCTAACTGGCCAATAGCAGAGGCAACTGTCACAGTTGTAACCCAATCCAATGAAAAACCTTCTTCTTGCATTTGATGAAGGAGATACAATGCAGTCTCAGCTCTTTCAGATTGTTCATAAGCTGTGATCATGGCTGTCCAACATACAAGGTCTCTCTTTGACATTTTATCGAACACCTTGCGACCATCTTCTAATAAATTACATCCTGCATACATATCAACTAGAGCGGCCTCTACATGAATATCTGAACCGAATCCAGATCTAATTATTTCCGAATGAATCGATTTTCCATAGGTAGGCAACAAATTTGCAGCGCACGATTTGAGAGTAAATGGGAATGTGTAGTTATTAGGTAGAATGCCAGTTTTGCGCATAAGCGAATAGAACTCCAATGCCTCGGAGCAGAAACCACTGTTGGCATATGCACGGAGCATCGTGTTCCACAAGAACGAACTGGATTCATGATCGGTGGCATCAAATACGAACCTGGCATTTTGAAGATGCAAGAAGTCGGAATATTTTATGATGAGACGTGCACCCAAGTGAACACTATGCCTGATAATGCCGGTGGTAGTAAGAAAGGAGTGTATTTGTGAAAGGAAAGCTAAACTTGCACAGGACTGAAGAATTCTATCGTAATGGCTTTCAATTTCAAAGCCATTGTTGTTCTTACACATGTTTATCCCCCGACGAATCATTCTTCATGGAGGCAGATTCCAATTATCCATGTGCGTGAACTTGAATGAACTCATTCTTTAGAAATACTTCACTGAAATTCTTATATGCTTCATACAAAATTTGGCCAGACTCCGATGGCTGGGTAGTGGGTAGTACCCAGCCTCCCAGATTTTGGACAAACAAAACACATCAAAAATGTTTTTTTTTTTTTTTTTTTTTTTTTTTTAAATTACTTCATACAACTTTTAATATATTTTTTAAGGAAAATATTACAGATTATTTGAAATCAATTCTAATAATTTCCTACAAAAAATATTGACAAAATTGCAGAAACAGTAACTGTGGTTTGCACATTTTTTTGGTTAATGTCTAAAATTTTTTCAACATTTTTTTGGTTAATGTCTAAAATTTTTTCAACCCGCAACAATGGTTTCTTTTTGGTGGTATTAGTTCTTTTTGGTGGTATTACCACAAAAAAGGAACCATTGTTGCGGGTTGAACAAATTTTAGACATTAACCAAAAAAATGTGCAAACCACAGTTACTGTTTTTGTATTACTATAGTTTTGATCCCTGAGTGTAACAAACATTGGATGCCTTCCGTTTTCGTCCCTACGTGCCGTTCACACGAGGCAATTTTGTTTTTTCATGTTTAGGAACCAAAACTGCTCACTTATTACTACCAATATAAAATCATCGTGTTTCGTAAATGATCCCTAAACGATAAAAAACCCTCTACCTTCTTCCTCATTCAACCAACATTAATTATCAAAAGCCATAAACCATTTCAACGACTAAGACAAGAGTTCTTGAAGGAAAGAATCAATACGATAATCTATATATATATATATATATATATATATATATATATATATATATATATATATATATATATATATATAGTCTTGACAGAGGGGATTTGTTATCTGGCATTCTCAGCTCAATAACCCATAATTCAGATGGCTTGAGGTGATGTAGAGGTTGGCGGTGGTTGGTGGCTTGAAGAGTTGGGGGACGAAGGTGAAATGGAGGAATAAAGGGCAGGGGCAATATTACTGCTTCTGGTGGCGACAACAAGAAGTTGGTGGTGGGTTATTGGATGCCGCTGATAATTTTTCACTTATACTCCCTCGTCCACCCTGCTCCGCCCTCTACCTTCTGTTGTCGATGCTCTTGATGTTGCACCAGCCTGCTTCTGCATGCATGACTTTACATCTATATATCTCTAAGTGAGAATAAGGTAATTGAGTCGCTATATGTATTTATATTAATTAATGGTGTGTTCTGCTTTGATAAGCTTTTCATCTACGCCTGCTTCTACATCCATAGCTTGGGGGATGATTTTTTCAATTCATGACACAATGAGTTAAATTTTGGTGCACTCTAGGTGTTCGATGAAATTCAACAAAGGGCTTTCATTTCTTTTTCGATACATACCGACAACTGATGGTTCTTTATTGTTTATTGGTTGGATTTAGTACTAAAAATTTATAGGAATTGTTCAATTGATGTATGATATTAATTTCTATGATTTTAATTTCAAAAATTTCTTGTTAAATTTATGGCAATTGCAGGTAATTTTCTTACTCCTCAGAAAAGATCAAAATGATCCGTGTATCAAGATGGATGATATATGGTATGAATCTGAAAGATGGGAGGAAGGACAAACATGTCTCTATTTATTCTTCAAGAATGTTTGTCTCTAGTATTCAAGAATGCATTATTCTTTAAGAATTTATTTTATTCTTTCACGAATTTGAGTTATACACCTGTAATAAATTTATTTTTTTCAAGAATATTGTTTAATTTTCATTAATGTTAAAATATTATTCTTTAAGAGTATTAGTTATGTGCGTGTATTTGTGCACTATTTTTCAAGAAGGAGAATTATAAGAATGTAACATAGTTCTAAAGAATGAAATATGTTTCACCTAAATTCACAATTTTTAAAGAATGAATGTAATTATTATTCTCAAAGATATATGGACAACGTTAATTAATGTATTCATGTTAAAGAATGAATATATTTTTAAAGAGTTAACAATATGCAAAATTAAGTATACCATATTCTTAAAGAATACATAAAAAAAATTAACACAATGTAGAATTTAAAACAAAAAACACTTCAAACGGTTGATTAAATTCTATCCCTATATATCCGTACATTCCAAAATTAGTTATGGGTAAAATTGACTAATTTACCCTTACTAATTTTATTTAATTAAAAATAATTAAATTTTTTCAATTAATTACGATCATGTCATAATCATCTTAACAATTCATTCTTTTCATATAATGATCTAAAATTGTCACACGATCACACTATATATATATATATATATATATATATATATATATATATATATATATATATATATATATATATATATATAGTGTGATCGTGTGACAAATTTTAGATCATTATATGAAAAGAATGAATTGTTAAGATGATTATTATATATATATATATATATATATATATATATATATATATATATATATATATATATATATATATATATATATATATATATATATATATATATATATATATATATATATAGTGTGATCGTGTGACCAATTTTAGATCATTATATGAAAAGAATGAATTGTTAAGATGATTATGATATGATCATAATTAATTGAAAAAATTTAATTATTTTTAATTAAATAAAATTAGTAAGGGTATCAATACAATAATCAAATTTGAGGATAGATAACCTTGCAATAATATGAACATGCATCATTTGTCCAATCTATAAGTGAGCTATTTGTTTCAATAGTATATTGTGTTGACAAGTAAATGCTAATTATTTATGTTTTTCTGTTGAGGGTAGCCACCTGAATGATTGTAATTTAGCACCTGAATGATAAGATATAGTTATTTACAAAATGAATACCAACATAGATAAGCTTTTTTATGTTTTTCTGTGGAGGGTAGTAGGGGTGGAAGTGGTACGGTACCGGGGTTTTTTCTTGTATACCGTGTACCGTACCAATTATAATTGGTACAAAATTTTGATTACCAGTACTGTACCAAGTATACTTGGTACCAACTTATTTGGCTACCAACAAGTTTGGTTGGTACAAGTTGGTATTGGTATATACCAAAAACTTTACTTTTAATATTGTTTGCCCTAACTGATCGCAGCTTAGTCGCGTGTTACTTGTTTAATTAGTTTGATTTTAATATCTATTATTGTTTGAAAAAAAATTAGTATTAAGAGTTGTTTTAGTAATCAATTTATGATTATGACTTGTTAGTTATTACTAATAATAAAAATATAAATATGATTATTGGAATTATATATATATATATATATATATATATATATATATATATATATATATATATATATATATATATATATATATATATATATATATATATATATATATATGAATTGGTTGGTACGGTAAAATCGTGGTATTCAAAATTTTGTACCGTTACCGTACCAAGATTGCTTAATTGGTATGGTACTACCAGCCAAACATATTGGCTACAAAACATGTTGGCTACCGACTTTATTGGTACGGTTGGTATCATGTTGGTTGGTTCTCCATGGTACATTTTTGCCAGCCCTAGAGGATAGTGTTGCAAAGTGTAAATGTACAGTGAAGATTATAAAGACTGAATTTGTTTCATATATTTCATCATGTAGAGGATGCTTTATATAGCATTTACAATGAATAGAAAAAGATCCCCAATTGACTAGTGGGAAACATCAATTATGAAAGCCTCAAAACACTCTTAGTGGGATATAATTAAAGTACCACTCATATAAACAAATCTTTCTTTTAACATTCCCCCTCAAGTTGAATAATGGGATTTCCAAAATTCAACTTGATCAAACAATTTTTTAGGATTTTTCCGTTGACAGCTTTTGTTAGAATGTCAGCTACTTGGTCTTCTGATCGAACAAAATGTAATTCAATGACTCCAGCTTCCAATTTTTCCTTGATGAAGTGTCTGTCAACTTCTACATGTTTCGTTCGGTCATGTTGTACATGATTTTCTGATATTTGAATAGCCGCTTTGTTATCACACATAATTTTACTTGTGTCCTTTTGGATAAAACCAATTTCAGTTAATAGTTTCCGTATCCATAGAACCTCAGCTACTCCTCGTGCTATTCCCCTGAACTCTGCTTCGGCGCTGGATAAAGAAACTACCTTTTGTTTTTTACTTTTCCATGTAACCAGATTTCCTCCAACTATTGTAAAATATCCAGAGGTTGACCTTCGATTTCCTTTGTCTCCTGCCCAGTCTGCATCAGTGTAGAGTTGGATTTTTAGATGCCCGTTTATTTTAAACAAAACTCCATGGTTGGCTGTTCCTTTGAGATATCTGAGAATTCTCCAGACTGCCTTCATATGAGAAACCTGGGGTTGATGCATGAATTGGCTAACTACCCCCACATCATATGATATATCAGGACGAGTATGTGAGAGATATATCAATTTCCCCACAATTCGTTGATACCTTTCCTTATCTGCTGACTTCGCCTTGGTTTCCATACATAGCTTTCGATTTATCATCATGGGAGTCTCTGCTGGTTTGCAATCAATCATTCCAGTTTCTGCTAATAGGTCTAAAACATATTTCTTCTGGCAGATAAAAATCCCTTGTTTTGATCTTAAAACTTCAATTCCAAGGAAGTATTTTAGTCTCCCTAGGTCTTTCATTTCGAACTCTTGAAATAAATTCTTCCTTAGTTTTATCATTTCCTCCTCATCGTTCCCTGTAATTATCATATCATCAACATATATAATTAAACAGGTTATGAGGTTATTTCTTCGTTTAAGAAACAAAGTATGATCAGAGTTACTTTGTTTGAAACCATATTTTCTCATGGCTAAAGTGAACCTCCCAAACCAAGCTCTGGGAGATTGTTTTAATCCGTAGAGGGATTTTTTAAGGCGACAAACTTCTCCTGGTTGAAAGTTCTTCGTGAAACCAGGAGGGGGTTCCATGTAAACTTCTTCTTTTAGTTCTCCATGTAAAAAGGCATTTTTTACGTCAAACTGGTGTAATGGCCAACCTTCATTTGCAGCAATGGAAAAAGGACCCTAATTGTATCAATTTTTGCAACCGGAGAGAAAGTTTCAGCATAATCAATACCATAGGTTTGAGTGTAACCTTTAGCTACTAACCTTGCTTTATATCTCTCAACAGTACCATTGAGCTTATGTTTTACTGTAAAGACCCATCGACATCCTACAGGTCTCTTTCTAACTGGAATAACACATTTTTTCCATGTGTCATTTTTAACTAGTGCTTTCATTTCACTTTCCATTGCATCTTTCAAGTTCTTCATCTTCAAGGCTTGATCTATGCTAGTTGGAGTTTCTTCAGAGTATAATGAGGGAACAAAGACCCTTGCTTCTTGAGTTAAGTTTCCTTTTGCTATATTAGCCATAGGATATCTAGAACTTTGAGGTTCTCTTTTTGGAGAGTATCTTTTTGGAGGGATCCCTCTGTTACTTCTTGGTGGTAATTCATATCTCCCTTTTGATTGTTCCTGTACTGGTTCTTCTTGTTCTGTGTCAGTTTCATGGTCAATGATAATATCTGGAGGATCAGGAATATAGGGAGATTCAGTATTACTTACCTTGGATGTCAGGTTCGGAGATTGATCTGGGATGGCACTAGAGTTAGGATTGTTTGATTGTGTGGATTGTGTGGAGGTGTCATGTGATTCTTCTTGAGTGTTGTGATTTTCTTCTGGTGTTAACTGAACATACTTTAACCAACTTAGTGCGTTTGTATCTTCTTTCTCCCCCTGACCACTATGTTGGGAGGTATAGTAGTATTCAGTTTCAAGAAAGTCACAGTTCATTGTAGTGAATGTATGGCGGGTTTTTGGGTTATAACATCTGTATCCCTTTTGATTCACTCCATATCCGATAAATACACATTTCTCAGCACATGGGTCAAGTTTAGTTCGTTGAGATTTGGGTATACGGACAAAAACGGTACATCCAAAAATCCTTGGTTCAAGTATAAGAAAGGAGGGGATTTTAACAAATTCGGATAAGGTTTGGATGGGTGTTTTAAACTTGAGAATCTTTGTTGGTAGCCGGTTTATGAGGTATGCTGCTGTGGCAAGAGCTTCAGGCCAGAAAAAATTTGGAACTTTTGATTCAATTAAAAGAGCTCTTGTGATTTCTAATAAAAAACGGTTTTTTCGTTCAGCCACACCATTTTGTTCAGGAGTATGTGGACAGGTGGTTTGATGTATTATTCCTTTTGACTCACAGAATTGTTTCATGGTGGTGTTAACAAATTCCCCTCCATTGTCTGAACGAAGAATTTGGATAGTTTTTTGAAATTGGGTTTGGATCATGGTATGAAACATAGTGAATTTGTCGAAAACTTCTGACTTAGTTTTTAAGAAATAAATCCAGGTCATACGAGTGCAATCATCCACAAATGATACAAAAAAACGAAGATTATGTCTTCCAGATATTGGGGATGGTCCCCAAACATCAGAATGAATTAGCGAGAAAGGAACATCAACTCTGGTGTTATTTGGTTTAAAGGTTTTTCTATGGCTTTTGGCTAACACGCATGTTTCACACAGTGAAGTAATTTTTGAGGAAAACAACTTAGGAAATAGATTGTGTAAATAACCCGTAGAAGGATGACCCAATCTTCTATGCCAAATCCATGCTTCTCTTTCGGTTGTTCCATGAGATAACATTGTAGTTCCATTTTGGGTCACTTCATCCACATAGTACAATCCTTGCCTCTCAGTGCCACGCCCAATGATCGCCCTCGTCCTGATATCCTGTAAGATACAAAAGGCGGGTTGCATTAGAACTGAGCAGTTTAGTTCTTTTGTAACGTGGCTTATTGATAAAAGGTTTTGTGACAAAGAAGGGATATAAAGACAATTTGATAGTTTTAATGTAGGAGAAATTTCGATCATTCCTCCTTTTTTAACTTCCATTTTTTCACCATTTGCTGTTTGTATATACGTTCTTCGAGGTTCGGATAATGAAATAAGATCAAATAATTCATGAGTCATAGTGTCTGTAGCTCCGCTGTCAAGTATCCACGATTTATCTTGTTTATTATCACAAAAAAAATCACGTTTGCATTTCCTCCAATTTGTGGGCCTTTTCTGCAATTTTTAAAACTTGTTTCCAAGTAAGGAGTTATGGAGTAAATATTAGAGTTATTTTTTGCCACTTCTTTTTCTCCAGGGTCAAAATTGAAACGTTTGCAATTTGGGTTTGGATTAAAAGCTGGGAATTGGTAATTCCCGTTACCTAAAATCCCTTCATCCCCTTCTCCTCCGCCAAGATCTTGCCTCGCTGCTACACCCCCAAATCCGCCACCTCCGCCAAGATTGCCGCCGGTTTCGCCGGTGTTACCGCCGAAGCTTCCGCCGGTGTTACCGCCGAAGATTCCGCAGCCCATATTTCCACTTCCCGCCGCTGGTTGCTGCTGTTTTCGCGAGGAGGCATCAACCGGGGTGGCTGCGCTGCTGTTGTTGTTGTTGCCGGCGGTGGCGGCGGCGGTTCTCCCTGATTCGGGTCCGTTGCTCCTGATTCCTTTTTTTTTATCGGACCACCACTCGGGATACCCGACCAGTTTGAAGCACTGTTCTTTAGTGTGTTTTGTCATCCCGCAATGTTCACACTTCAGGTGGGTTTTATCTTCTTTGTTGTGTAATTCGTTTCTTTTTCTTGAAAAATCTGATTTATGGTTTTGTTTGGCGATGAACACTCCTCTGGTGGATTCGGTTGTAATAAGTCCCTGTGATTCGTGTGAGACGGTTCCCAAAATATTTTGGTGAGCAGGCTCTTTTCGGACAGCAACATATGCCGCCTCGGGAGTTGGAAGAGGATCCCACCTGAGAATTTCCCGTTTAATAGGATCATATTTCCGATCCAGAGCATTCAAAAATTGAAAAAGTTTTTGTTCAGATCTGATTCTGGTATATTCTTGGATATCTCCTGGGCACTTCATCGGGTTTGGATCCATTCTTTCTATTTCTCCCCATATTCCTTGCAGTGTGATCTAGAAGTCTTCAAGGGAGGTAGTATTTTGTTTAATTTCATTTGCTTTGATATGAAAATTAAACGTTTGAAGCTTATCTTTTCCGCTACTGTAAGTAACTACCAAGGCATCCCAGAGTGATTTTGCTGTGGGATACTCAGTCAGGTTACTTGCAAGTACTGGCTCTATGTTTTGTATCAGCCATGAAAAAACAATCAAGTCTTCTTGTTCCCACTGCTCAAAACTTCCATCATTTTTATCAGGAGGATTTGAGTTTAAGTGAGATAACAAGGACTTTGATTTTCCGCCTATAGCAACTCGAATCATTCGGGTCCATAGAGGGTAATTTTGGCTGTTGAGTTTGAGATTGATTTGTAGGGTGTCGGATAATTTGGGATTTGTGGTTGAGAATTTTTGAAAAAAATTAGCTAGTTGTAAAGCTAATTCTGAATTAGACGTCTCTGACATGGTTGATTGATTTGTGTTTGGGATAGGTGGTGGATGATGAGCTAGGTAAGGATCTCTTGCTCTGATACCATGTTGCAAAGTGTAAATGTACAGGGAAGATTATAAAGACTGAATTTGTTTCATATATTTCATCATGTAGAGGATGCTTTATATAGCATTTACAATGAATAGAAAAAGATCCCCAATTGACTAGTGGGAAACATCAATTATGAAAGCCTCAAAACACTCTTAGTGGGATATAATTAAAGTACCACTCATATAAACAAATCTTTCTTTTAACAGGTAGCGACCTGAATGATTCTAATTTAACTACTATATGTTAGATGCCTTCTTATCTTCTTTTTCAATGCAGATTCCCTTGATAACATACTTTAAATCTTCAACAACCAAATATGTTGGAGGCCTTCTTATCTTTCTAACTATCATATGTTGGATGCCTTCTTATCTTATTCAATGTAGCATCTTTGAAAACATAAAATATGTGCTTGAAAAAGCTTTCTTACTTTGACATAAATTTAAATATAAGATTCACTATCCATTTATTGGTTGGTAACATAATAACTTGATAATGAGTGAATGAATTGTTATATGATCTATAGTTTGTTTCAAAGTAACCGTATACTTGTTAAAATCAAAACTAGTATTAAAGCAATAAAATAAGAAATTAATTTAGGCAATCTGCGATGGTTATCTTGCAAGAAAAATACAAACATAAAAGATAGAAATTGATCACTCTTATCATATTTTCGAGTGTTTTTTTTCTTATCTGAACTAGTATTCTGGTTGCAACAAAACTGCACATATGATGGTTAAGAAACTTAATCTGTCATTGACATTTTTTTGAACGGCCTATATATCATTGATATTCATAAAACATAGATCTATCATTTTCTTCCAAGAGGCTGGGTACTAGATACCCTCATGAAAATATAGGTGATAATAATGCATAATAGACACTTGTATATTAGGGGAATAATATGAAAATATAGCACATATACGTTCATTTAAACCTCTTCCATAAACAACTAGGAACCTTCAACACAAAAAACCTAAATATGCGAAGGCCACTTCGCTACATCTATCCAAGAACAGATATGCGTAATCAGAAATTGCCTATGAAACTCAACGAATAAGAAATGTTACCTTTCTTCAAGAGACACGATGTCAACAATGACAAACGGCTTTCGTGGGATGAGCTGAAACAAGCTTTGAGTGATCTTGGTGTGAGTTGGGTCACGTGGACTACAGATCGTGCGATGCTAAAAGCAGATGATAATGAAGATGGATACATTAGTGAGGGGGAGATGGAGAAGCTTATCCAATTTGCTCTCAAATGTAAACTTAATATCAAGTAACTTCAGTTTGAAAATGATACAGCTTCACGTCCCCTCTTCTTTGTAGCTTTTGCTTGCTTCACATTATCTCAAAAAATTGTAGCGTGTAGGACGTATGAGGTCCATTAATTAATGTTTTAGATATTAAAGTATGGAGTTTATTGGGCCCAGCTCTCGCTTAAGTTCTTTGGACATTAATATATGTTCATGTATGCTCGCAAACTCAAATTTGATTAGTTTGTTCCATCTTATGTGATTGTTTTGTCGAGTTTACATCCAAAGTATAGTAATTATAAAAAGTATATAAAAATATACGGCTCCATCTCCATTCTCACGTTTTCTTCCGCCCCCCAACCCCAATTTCATTGTTCCGCCGGTGGACACTAAGCAGTAATTTAACGCTTAGTCTTGCTAAAGGACAAACCTACCGTCTTCATCGTCTCCACCATCCTCCTTTATGTTACAATTGGAGCCATTATTATCGGAACCCTCATTCACAAAGAAAACAAGACTCGTATGGTCCTCGTCTCCACGCATAAAGATGTGATAGCTGGCAGACCCTCCCACGCACTGCAGCATATGCATCCTCAGACTTACTCCTTCCCATCCTCACCCTCCCTCATTTCCACCAACGAATGACGAATTCAAACTCACGAAAGTGAAAACTCACATCAACGAACAATGATAAATATGCATTAAATGTCACAAATGAGTGTTTCCGATGGCCTCTAGGTAGCCTCCCCATTTTGTTATTTATATTGGTGTGGTTTCTCATTTCTGTATGTTATTTTCAGTTGAGATTTTCAATGGCATGGTTTTTAGATGGGAAGTGATCCGTACACAACAAATTTTTCTTTACACAACAATGCATGCTTTAAAGATGTTGTACATTATGCATAAAACATGTTAACTTGTTGTGTATGGAGAAAACTTGTTGTGTACGGATCACTTCCCTTTTTAGATCCATTTCATTTAACGAGAGAAATGGAGAGAAGTGAGTGGAGAGAGAACCAAGAAGGTGTAAGAAGGGATCGGTCCGTTAGTCGTTATCTTGTTCTAATCTGAAAATTGTGTGGCCATATTATTTTAGCGTCTTTTGGTAAATAATTTTTAAAACACAATCTTTCGGTAATACTTTTCCTATCATTACTATCATTTGGTAAAAGGCTCTTGTTTTGCCATGCCTTTAAGGCTTTCCGGTATCAACATAAAACACCGATCGTACATATGAACCATTTATCTTGCCAATTAATATTGCATTTTCCATCAACTCTTCCGGTACTTATACCTTTACCTAACTTTAGGCTGAATTTCATTCATATCCTTACAAACTTTAAATATTACTTCAATGTCCTTACAAACTTAAAATTACGTATATATCTGTCTAAAACTATAAAATTTGCATCCATATCCAAACTTTTATTTTAATAAGCATAAAACCAATTTAATATTAAAAAGCTTATCTAAAATTCAGAATATCGGGTAACATTACTAAACTACCCCTAAACAAATAAATAATATCAATAAAAAAGTGATTTTAGTTTTCGAGCAAAAAACGGATATTAACCTCAATTTCTTCTATTTTTAACATATAACTGGTTTTTGTTGTTTATCTTCACTTTATCTTTCTCCACATTCTTTACTTCCAGTGCCACCACAGTCCTTTGCGTGACCTTTGCCATTCCCCCTCGTCATTGGAATAAACGAAATTGTTAAATAGTGAATTGGGAATTAAAACCCTTATGAATTGTAAACACGTGCGCCGCGGCCCATTATGTGTCCGCGTCGCGTGGGCCGTGAACAGCTAGGGTACGGTTAGGGTTTCTTGTAAAGCCTATAAATATAAAGGCTGGTCATTAGGGTTTAGTGCGGTCGAGTCGTCAAAGTCACAAGTCAGTAGTCAAAGAGGCCGATTTACTAGCAATCTAGGTACGCTCTGTAACACCTGTATTTAGCTCTGGAATAAAGAATACTCTCTCCTGCCCGTGGACGTAGGTCATCTCGGACCGAACCACGTAAATCTCTGTGTCGTTACTTTGTGTTTATATTTCCGCATTTATATTCTCGTTATTATTCCTGGACAATAGGCTATAGATTTAGGTCTATTTCCTAACAAGTGGTATGAGAGCCGCGGTTTCAGATCTGTAGTGTTATAGTTCTGTGATTATTTGCGGTTTTAGGTCTGCGTGATTTTAGATCTGGTTGTAGTTCTGGTTGATTGAAGTCGGTAGTAGATCTAGGGTTTACGGCTTTGCCGCGTCGCGTCTGTTGAAAAACCGCGTCGCGCCTGTTGAAGGATCGTGTCTGTTGGACCACGTCTGTTCAATACTGCGTCGTGCCCTGTTGAAGTCCGCGCTGCGGCGACGACGAGCAGTAAGCAGTTCAGATTTACTTGTTTATCAAAGACTACAAGGATCGGTTGATTGAAGATGTCATCTTACAAGTTCGATTTGGAGAAGTTCAATGGCTCGAATGATTTCACTTTGTGGAAGGTTAAGATGAAGGCTCTTCTAGTTCAACAAGGATGCGCAGTTGCAGTGGAAGGAGAATATGCAAAGGACACAACAGATGTTGTGAAAAAGGAGATCGAGGGGAAAGCACATAGTGCTATTCTTTTGAGCTTGACGGATGAGGTGTTGAAGGAAGTTGTTGATCAACCCACAGCTGCCGGTATTTGGAAGAAGCTCTGTGATACGTATCAGAACAGTTCTTTGACAAATAGGCTGTATCAAAAGCAACGGTTGTACACTTTCCGGATGGCATAAGGTACTCAAGTAAAAGACCATCTTGATTCTTTCAATCGTATTATTCTAGATCTTCAAGGAGTAGGAGTAAAGATTGATGATGAGGATCAAGCCCTTATTTTGTTATGTTCACTGCCGAATTCACATGAGAATTTTGTTGATACTATGTTGTATGGAAGAACAAAAATTACTGTGAATGATGTGAAGGATTCTCTGCTGTCCAAGGAACTCAAACGTAGAGTTTCTAGGAATGAGGAGACATCCGGTTCAGGTCTGTTCGTTGGCAGAGGAAGGACATCGGATAAGAAAGATGGTGGAAATCGGAGTAAGTCACGTTCAAAATCGAAAGTTTCTGCAAAAGTCAAGTGTTATAACTGCAAGGAGAAGGGTCACTTCAAGAGAAATTGTCCATTGCTGAAAGGGGGGAAGGGAGAAAATAGCAACAATGGCAGTGCGGCTATTGTTCACGATGGTTCTGAAGAAGAAGACATAGGTGATGTGTTGACTGTTTGTACATCTAGTTCTGTTGATGCTTGGGTCTTCGATACTGGGCATCTTATCATATGACTTTCCATCGTGACTGGTTCGAATCTTTTAGAGACTTGAAAGGAACGGTGAAGTTGGGTGATGATTGGGTTGCTCAGGTCAAAGGAAGCGGTACGGTACAGATTATGATACACGATGGTATGTTCAGAATGCTTGATTGCTGGTATGTGACACGCCTAGGTCGTCGTGCGGTCAAAAATAAGAGAAAACCTAACACACACTAGTATAGCGGTAGTCACAGCTACAGTCAGCGATATTGTTTCTACTTTTCCAAAAACCAACTAAAAACACAATTCCAAGACCAATGCAAAAACCTAACTCAAGCATGAACTAAACTAACCCAAATCAAATCCTAGACTAAAGTTCCTTACTGAAATCAGAACTAAATTCAGAATCCAGAAGCAACAATCAATCCAATATAATCAAAACACATCCAAACATCAATAATGCAAAATAACATCAAACCGAATGATTACTTTTATAAATCCAAGAACCAAACATCAAATCAATATCTAAACAATCAAATCAGATCTAAAATACCAAGCATTTACTACTGAAATCAGAAACTACAATTCTAAACGAACATCGAGTAATCGAGGGAAATCCCGATTGCGGAATATCTCGATACCGAGTTGATAAAACAAGAGAAAAACTAAATTACTAACCAAAATATTGATTCCCACTGAAAAACTGACGAAATTGTGCCTTCGGATCCCCCCTTCGCGTCCCGGGATGAGTGAAAAGTCGGACGGGACTCCGATATTTATAATGGTGCGAAATTAGGGTTTCCGCGTCGTGGCCACTTAGAAACCGCGACGCGCGTGTTGCCTTATCCCGCAATCTCGGAATTCAAAAACGAAGATTTTATCCGGTCGCGAGATAGCAGCGCTATCTCAAGAAATAGCGGCTCTATTGTCGATAGCGGCTCTATCTCAAGAGATATCGCCTCTATTTCTGTCAGGTCCATCTTTTTGTCTTTTTCGCTCCACAACTTCTCCAGAATTGCACTAAAACCCCTGTATTTACACTAAAAACATTTCCAAGCACTTTGACACAAAAGTAAGTGATATTAGCCAATTAATAATGATAAATTAACTAAAACACGGCTCAACAACGCCTAAAATACTTGATATTACTAGGCGTTGTCAAACACCCCACACTTGTGCCTTGCTTGTCCCCAAGCAAGAGAGTTTTTAATAGATTTTAACTAAGACTCCTCAAGAGGTATGGTCTGGAAAACCCTCTGATTATTCTGGTTTACGTATATTTGGTTGTCCGGCTTATGCTCATGTTAATGATGGTAAACTTGAGGCGAGGGCAATGAAGTGCATATTTCTAAGGTATGCACATGGAGTGAAAGGTTATCGTCTGTGGTGTACAGAAGAAGGGAGAACTCCAAAATTTATTAATAGCAGAGATGTGACCTTTAATGAATCTGCTATGGTGAACCAAAGAGGAGGTGATACAAGTCATGTAGGGAAAGATCAGGGTGCCAACCAGAAGGTGGAGTTTGTCACACAAATTCCAGAGAGAATGGTGATAAATGACGAACAGCATGTCAGTGATGATCAGCATAGACGTGATGAAACTCATGAACAGCCCAATGAGGATCATTCTGGTGATGCTGAGGCCGATGGTGAGAACGATGAGGATGAATCTATAGCAAGGAGAAGAGAGAAAAGGAACACGAAGAAACCAGCTAGATATGCTGCATGTGTCACCAATGGTGATATTGGTTCTGTTGCATATGCACCAGCTGTTGGTGAAAACATTGGTACTGATGAGCCTCGGTCCTACAAAGAGGCGGTGGCAAGTAAAGAAGGATCAAGCTGGTTGATGGCGATGAATGAAGAGATGCAATCTCTTGAGAAGAATGAAACGTGGGATCTTGTTCCATTACCGAAAGGAGTCAAACCGGTTGGATGCAAATGGGTCTTTAAAAAGAAAGAAGGAATTCCAGGGGTTGAACCCGCAAGGTTCAAGGCACGGTTAGTGGCGAAGGGATTTTCTCAAAAGGAAGGAATCGACTATCACGAGGTTTTCTCACCGGTCGTGAAGCACAAGTCAATTCGGGTTCTTTTGGCTATGGTGAGTGCGTTTAATCTGGAGCTTGAGTAGCTCGATGTCAAAACTGCATTTCTTCATGGAAGCTTGGAGGAGAAGATATATATGTCACAACCTGAGGGTTTTTCGGGTTCTAATGAGGATCATGTGTGTCTGTTGAAGAAGTCTCTTTATGGTTTAAAGCAGTCTCCTAGACAGTGGTACAAGAGATTTGATTCGTTTATGACTTCGCATGGCTACATTCGGAATCAGTTTGATAATTGTGTCTACTTGAAGCAGTTGTCCAATGGGTCCTTTGTTTATCTGTTGCTATATGTTGATGATATGCTCATTGCAGCCAAGGATGAGGAAAAAGACTATATGAGTAGAAACTAGTTGGAACTCCTTTGGCAGCACATTTTAAATTAAACGGAAGTACTATACCAACTACGGATGAGGAAAAAGACTATATGAGTAGAGTTCCGTACTCAAGTGCAGTTGGAAGCCTTATGTATGCTATGGTCTGTACTAGACCTGATTTAGCACATGCAGTTAGTGTGGTTAGTAGGTTTATGAGTAATCTTGGGAAAGCTCACTGGGAAGCGGTCAAGTGGATCTTGCGATACTTGAAGGGGACTAAGGATATTTGTCTGGTCTATGGTGGTAATACTCATAGTAACTTGGTGGGATATGCGGACTCAGACTATGGTGGCGACTTGGTGAAAAGGAGATTGCTCACGTGTTATATTTTCACTTTGTTTGGATGTGCAGTCAGTTGGAAGTCAACTTTACAATCTACAGTTTCCTTGTCTGCAACTGAAGCGGAATACATGTCAATGATTGAAGGTATAAAGGAGTGTATCTGGCTACATGGTTAGGTGGAGAGTCTGGGGTTGAAGGTGGAGAAGCCTGTTTTGAACTGTGATAGTGAAAGCGTTTTATGTCTAGCGAGGAATCCGGTTTATCATGAAAAGACAAAGCATATTGATATCCGGTTAAATTTTATTCGTGACATAGTTGAATAAGACAAGTTTCTCAATCTTGAAGATCGATACCAAGGTGAATCCGGCAGATATGTTGATAAAGTCGTTACCCAAGGAGAAGTTCGAGCTATGCTTGAACTTGGTTGATGTTCGCAGGAGGTAAGTCCCTACGGGGCAAGCTGGCAGGAGACGAGAGGAAGTTTTTTGGTTTCTAGAGCGAGGTGGAGCTATGTTGAATTCGCAATTCAAGGTGGAGATTGTTAAATAGCGAATTGGGAATTAAAACCCTTATGAATTGTAAACACGCGCGCCGCGGCCCATTAAGTGTCCGCGTCGCGTGGGCCGTGAACAGCTAGGGTACGACTAGGGTTTCTTGTAAAGCCTATAAATATAAAGGCTGGTCATTAGGGTTTAGTGCGGTCGAGTCGTCAAAGTCAGAAGTCAGTAGTCAAAGAGGCCGATTTACTAACAATCTAGGTACGATTTGTAACACCTGTATTTAGCTCTGGAATAAAGAATACTCTCTCCTGCCCGTGGACGTAGGTCATCTTGGACCGAACCACGTAAATCTCTGTGTCGTTACTTTGTATTTATATTTCCGCATTTATATTCTCGTTATTATTCCTGGGCAATAGGCTATAGATTTAGGTCTATTTCCTAACAGAAATCAAACAAATTGGAACCCTGATTTTATTGTAGATACAAAAGTTTGAGGTTGCAGCAGAGTAAAGGTCATGGTCGTTCCCTTGATCTGGTTTTGATTGATTGAAATCGCAAGTGTTTTGATTGCGCTAACCTTTATCATTGCGCTAACGAATTGGAACCCTGATTTATTGTATAAACTTTTGTTCATAAGGCTTGAATTCAAACATCGCAACAAGTACATCTTGGTCATGCATATACAGTAAGTAATTTCTTTCTTTTTTGTACTTCAGGCACCTCATCTTCTCAAATTTGCTACTTTACAATTTACTCTCTGTAACAAGAACTAAACCAACAGGTTTCAAGAAACATAGATGAGGCCTTTTAAATCATTGCATTCTTTTCTTAAAGGGGATTGTTGGTATTTGTCCATTTTGACATTAGTGTTTCTTGTTGTTTGTAGGTTGATCTGAAAATGTCAAACAGACCATCACGGTTTTCACTAGAGCTCACCTTAATGATCTTATTCACTATTGATATTGGCTTGATATGGTAAATATTTATTTTCAATAATTTCATGGGCTTGGTTAAAACTTTTGAAGGATAAACAGTCATGTGATGCCTCTTGGCTATCATGGCAATTTTAGTATGTTTATGTGAAAAATGGTCGATGGCATCTTGGTAAAAAGTCCATCTTCAATTCTAATCCGTTTCACATGTCTAGTAAATGTTAATCTCACATCACAAAAATGCAAAAATTTAATATAGAAGTTCTGTGTAAGCAAAAAGTAGACGAGAGCATATTGGGAAAAAGTTCATCTTCAATTCTGTTATGTTTCACATGTTTAGTAAAAAGTTAACATCACATAACAACAATGTAGAAATTAATGTAAAAGTTATATGAATCCAATGTTGTTTTATAATTAATTGTATGTTGAATCAATCTTAATCGAATGTTGAATCAAATTTAATTGAATACATAACTAGAACACCTTCTACATTGGTTTAATTCAATGTAGAAGGTGTAGAAGGTGATCTCTGTAACATGCGATGAAGAGGAAAAAACGACTCTCTAACTTGCCGTAAAAGGAGAAATTAGCTTGCTTGGAACTTGCTCGATGGAGGGTTAACGACAAGAAAAGGCTTTCAGTTTCAATCGTAATTGATTTTGTTTAATTATAATATTTAATTGGGATGGGTGTTAGTCTAATATGAAGGCTTTGACAATTATAATCAGAGTTTGGTGAGAAGTTTATTCAAAATTGGAAGGTTCATTTGTTATTTTATTCATGTGGGTGGTTAAGGAATTGGCTATAAATAGCCTTCATCTCTCACAATCAAAATGTACCACACAACACAAAAACACAAAGCAATAAAACATTCCTAGTTATCCGCCGTGGACGTAGGTCATTTTTGGACCGAACCACGTTAAATTCTTGTGTTCTTAATTTGTGAGCCGAGTGTGTGAGTTTAGTGTTCGTATGCTAAGTGTCTCGATCCTAACAAGTGGTATCAGAGCCTTGGTATAGCTCCAGAGAGTGATTTTCTGTTTTTGGGTCGAAACTTTTTTGTCTCAAAAACGATTTTGGTTTACGCCGTTGGAAAGGTCTCGTTCCGCAGATTCCGAAAATATATTTTTTAGAATTTTTCGACCACCGGAAGACCTCCAAATCGCCGGTCAAACGTTCGCCGGAATAGTGACCGAAGAAACCAGATCGTCGGAGAAGACGACACTGTAGCGCCAGAGTCCGCCGAAGAAGACGACACTGTAGCACCGGAGTTTCGCCGGAGAAGACGATACTGTAGCGACACTGTAGCGGTACTGTAGCATATTTTGAAAAACAGTCCCTGAAGTTCCAGAAATTGCAAAACAGGTCCCTGGAGTTCCAGATATTGCAAAACAGGTCCCTGAATTTCTAGAAATTGCTGTTTAGCCCCTGAACTTTCAGAAAATTGCAGTTTAGCCCCCAAACTTTTAGAAAATTGCTGTTTAGCCCCCTGAACTTTCAGAAAATTGCAGTTTAGCCCCTGAATTTCAGAAAAATTGGATTTTCACCCTTAACTTCTAAAAGAAAAGTGCATTTTGTCCGTTAAAATGGCAGAAGACGATAAAATTAAAATTGAGAAGTTTGATGGTACTGATTATGGATTTTGGAAGATGCAAATTGAAGATATGCTGTATCAGAAAAGTTTGCATTTGCCTATGTTGGGCGAACAACCGGATGATATGTATGATGAAGATTGGAAGTTGTTGGATCGACAAGCCTTGGGTGTAGTTAGGCTTTCATTGGCAAAGAGTGTTGCCTATAACATTGTCAATGAAACAACTATTTATGGAGTATTTAAGGCTTTGTCCAACATGTACGAGAAGCCGTCCGCTTCAAACAAAGTGTTCCTCATCAAACAGTTGGTTAACACCAAGATGAAGGAAGGCATGTCGGTTACCGCTCACATAAACGAGTTTAACTCGATTATTTCTCGTTTAGCCTCAGTTGCAATAAAGTTTGAAGATTAAGTTCCTCATCAAACAGTTGGTTAACACCAAGATGAAGGGTTTGATGATCACTTTGGGGGTGGACAATGGAAAGTGATCAAAGGCAACTTGGTGATTGCCAAAGGAAAGAAGAAAGGCACTTTATACATGGTAGAAATACATGGTGATGGTGTTCATGCCGTAACCACAAATCCGAGTCCATCTAATTTATGGCACCAACGACTCGGACACATGAGCAATAAGGGATTGAAGATGTTGGCTCAGAAAGGGAAGTTTCCAGACTTGAAGAAAGTTGAAACTGAATTTTGTGAATCTTGTGTTCTCGGGAAACAAAAGCGGGTTACTTTTGTAAAGACGGGGAAGACACCGAAAGCTCAGAAGTTGGAGCTTGTTCACTCGGATGTATTTGGACCAACACCAGTTTCATCCCTAGGAGGCAAAAACTACTATGTAACCTTTATTGATGATTCAACATGCAAGGTATGGGTCTATTTTCTTAAAAATAAATCTGATGAATTTGATACTTTTAAGATATGGAAATCTGCTGTTGAAAATGAAACTGATTTGAAGGTAAAATGCCTGAAGTCGGATAATGGTGGTGAATACATAAGCAAGGAGTTTGTTGACTATTGTGCCAAGCAAGGGATAAAGATGATCAAGACAGTCCCAAGAACCCCTCAGCAGAATGGTGTAGCTGAGAGAATGAATAGAACTCTGAATGAAAGGGCTAGAAGCATGAGGTTGAATGCTGGTTTACCAAAGACATTCTGGGCTGATGCAGTTAACACTGCAGCCTACTTGATCAACCGTTCACCGTGTGTTCCCTTGGATTTTAAATTGCCGGAAGAAATGTGGCAAGGGAAGGAAGTAAGTCTCAAACACCTAAAAGTCTTTGGTTGTACTGCTTACAGTTTGTTAAAAGATGGTGACAGGGATAAACTTGATTCAAAGACCAAGAAGTGCACATTCATTGGTTATGGGTCAGACGAAATGGGGTACAGGCTTTGGGATAGTGAAAGCAGAAAGATAATACGAAGCAAGAATGTCACCTTTAACGAAGCTGAGTTATATAAAGACAGAAACAACAAAAGTCCAGAAGTTCAGAAGGAGTATGTTGAGTTTGATGGTGTTGGGAAGAAGAAAGAAGCTCTAGTCGAAATCCCTGAATCTGGGGATGATTCAACTGACAGTGGGAGCTAAGGGGATAATTCCAGTAATGATTCTGAAGATGAAGAAACTAGTCCTCCAACTCCAGAATCCCCAGTCACACCTCAAGTTCAACCAAGAAGATCTTCCAGAGTCATCAGACCACCACAAAGATACTCACCATCTGTCAACTACATTCTTTTGACAGAAAATGGTGAACCCCAATGTTACTCTGAAGCTAAGAGGTTAAAAGATTCATTGCAGTGGGAGCTAGCAATGAAAGATGAAATGAAGTCGCTTGAGAAGAACAAGACCTGGCACTTAACAAAGCTTCCAGCTGGGAAGAAGGCTCTTCAGAACAAATGGGTTTTCAGGGTCAAGGATGAACATGATGGTACCAAACGGTACAAAGCAAGATTAGTAGTCAAGGGATTTCAACAGAAAGAGGGAATCGATTTCAATGACATATTTTCTCCAGTAGTGAAGATGACCACTATCAGACTTGTTCTCAGTATTGTAGCAGCAGAAGGTTTGCATCTAGAGCAACTAGATGTCAAGACAACTTTTCTACATAGTGACCTAGATGAAGAAATTTACATGACACAACCAGAGGGTTTTCAGATTAAAGGCAAAGAAAACTTGGTATGTAAATTGAAGAAGAGCTTGTATGGTCTGAAACAAGCGCCAAGACAATGGTATTTGAAGTTTGATAACTTCATGAGAAGAGTTGGTTACAAGAGATGCGACAATGATCATTGTTGTTACATCAAGAAGTTTAAGGGTTCTTATATCATTCTACTACTCTATGTAGATGATACGTTGATTGCAGGCTCAGACATGACAGAGATCAAGAAGTTAAAGAAGCAAATGTCTGAAGAATTCGAGATGAAAGACTTGGGAGCTGCAAACCAAATACTCGGGATGAGTATTTTCAGAAACAAAGAAGATGGCTCTTTGACACTCTCTCAAGAGAAGTACATTGAGAAAGTGTTAGAGAAATTCAGCCTTAAAGATGCCAAGATCAGAAGCACACCTTTGGGAAGTCACTTTAAGCTTTCTAAAGTTCAGTCACCCAAATCAGATAAAGACAAAAAAGAAATGGCTAAAGTACCTTATGTATCTGCAGTTGGTAGTCTCATGTATGCAATGGTATGCACGAGACCAGATATTGCACATGCAGTGGGAGTTGTTAGTCGGTTTATGTCTAATCCAGGGAGAGAACATTGGGAAGCAGTTAAATGGCTGCTAAGATATTTGAAGGGGACTTCAAAAGTGGCATTGCATTTTAAAGGGAAAGATGTCATTCTGAAGGGTTTTGCAGATGCAGACCTTAGTGGTTGCAAAGACTCATACAAAAGCACTACCGGGTATGTCTTTACAGTGGGAGGCACTGCAGTAAGTTGGATGTCTAAACTCCAGAAAAGTGTTGCCCTTTCAACCACAGAAGCAGAGTATATGGCAGTTGCTGAAGCAAGCAAAGAGCTTATATGGTTGAAGAACTTTCTCGAAGAACTTGGCAAGGAACAAGTTGATTGTGCACTGTTTTGTGATAATCAAAGTGCAATACACCTTGTAAAGAATCATGTCTTTCATTCGAAGACAAAGCACATACAGCTGAGATATCACTTCATCAGAGAAAGAATTAATGATGGTACTCTGAAGTTGAAGAAGATCAAAGGAACTGAAAATCCAGCTGATATGTTGACTAAGGTTGTTACCTTAGAGAAGTTGAAGCTCTGCATAGCTTCAACTAGCCTTCAGGATAATTGAAGAGAAGGCCAGAGTAACTAGGAAAGAGCTAAGATCAAAAGTGTTTTTTGGAATGCACAGTTGAAGCACAAGTGAAGATTGTTCCGTGGCTTCAAGTGAGAGATTAAGAAATATTGCAAAACTTGGATGGCAGAGAAGGACTAAATTGTTCAAACCTTCAAGTGGGAGATTGTTAGTCTAATATGAAGGCTTTGACAATTATAATCAAAGTTTGGTGAGAAGTTTATTCAAAATTGGAAGGTTCATTTGTTATTTTATTCATGTGGGTGGTTAAGGAATTGGCTATAAATAGCCTTCATCTCTCACAATCAAAATGTACCACACAACACAAAAACACAGAGCAATAAAACATTCCTAGTTATCCGCCATGGACGTAGGTCATTTTTGGACCGAACCACGTTAAATTCTTGTGTTCTTAATTTGTGAGCCGAGTGTGTGAGTTTAGTGTTCGTATGCTAAGTGTCTCGATCCTAACAATGGGTAGATTAGTAATGTAACTTGTATTCTGAATTTTAGATAAATTTTTTAATATTAAATTGGTTTTATCCTAATTAAAATAAAAATTGGATATGTATGTGAATTTGATAATTTTAGACGGATATATACTTAATTTTAATTTTTATAAGGACATTCAAGTAATATTTAATGTTTTCTAGGATATGAATGAAATTCTACCTTAACTTTAAAACGAAAGGAAAACATGTTTGTTTCTCTACGAGAAATATATAACGATGTTATCAGTATTGTAACATATATATGGACATAATTGTAACAGAATGCCACAGCTCTCCACCGTTGCGTTACGGATGGAAAAATCACTAATATGATTTAACTTAATTTCCTTTTAATCGAATATTTTAGCAAAAGCATTATAGATGCATCTTTGGATTCCATGATGACATAACATGGATGACATATTCACTAACTTTTGTATTTAGCTTCATCTTCAAGACATACACGTTTCACAAGTTTGTCACATTTATCTGGTAAATTATCTTGCAAAACGCACTTACTTTTTTACTGCGAAAGATAAGGCAACAAGCTCGTCTATATATATATATTCTTATTGCTTAGACCTCGGTACATATACTTTACTATCAAGAGAAAAAGAAAGAGTATCGTTGAGATGCATCATAAAAAAAGCTCTCGAAGTCCAAGTGATCTAGATGGTAAGACCGAGATGACAATCACAGAGTTCACAAAATTTTTGTTCACATTCGACACAAATAAGGATGGATGTATTAGCCGCGATGAGCTCCGTCAAGCTGTCCGGGATAACGGAGGCTGGTTTGCAACATGGAAGGCAAACCGTGGCATGAAGTCTGCAGATGCCAACAGCAATGGTTTCATCGATAAGGAGGAGATCCCAAAGCTTGCAGCGTTTGCAGAAAAAGAGCTTAATATCATGATTGTATCCTACTAGTCACTAGTCGTATAAGTATAGTCTAGCTGCTTCATGAAGCTAGTCCAAATAACAATGGTTTAGGGAAAGAAGAACAACACTTGTAACTTGTGAGTGCGTGTGTTTGATATTTCTCCCCTTTCTCCTATATTTCTAATGGTTCCTGCCATCAACTCTAATGTTTAATTATGTTGTATAGTGTGTTAACTAACACACGTTATATAGATTTGGGATCATATGAGGACTACTTTTAGTGTGAGAAGTTAAGAACTAGATTTATCTCTTGATCAACATAAATCAAAGGTTGTGGTTAATATAGGTTTATTATTTTTAATTATTTTGTCAATTTTAATCCATTATCAATTAGTGTTACGGGTAATTGGGTAAAAAAAGTTGTAGATTTTTTAAGAAATTTAACCAGTTGATTACGAAAATGATGTTCTCTCTCATCCATTTAATATTCTCTTCCCTCCTCACATCTCTTCCGGCACTCGTATGTTATATCATGCAACCGTCCTCAGCTTCCCTTTATTCTCCATCTCTCAACCATCGCTCATCTTCTCCACCGTCAAGCTCAACAGATGACCATGAATCCCGAATGTTATCTTCTCAAATCGATTAATCCCTACACAACTCGAAGCCCTAAAAGACACAACGACCAACAGAATTCGAAGAATCTTGATGATTGCTTCTCAAGTCTCTCAGTTACTCCATAAACCGATGCCCTAAAAGACTTCTTTTGTTCTCATTCCTTCTTTTTTTGGTTTGAATCCTGTTGGGATTTTGATCAAATCAGAGATTTGAATCTCATGGGTTCAACGTATTTCCTTACCCTCTCAATCTATCACCCGTCTATAGTCAAGAGATTTCGATTTGTATGAAAAGGGTAATTATCTGCCAACACTTTGAATGTTGATGACTGGTTAGCTGTGAAAACTAAAGAGTAATCCTCTGGTGAAATATTCATAAACCTAAAAATCCTTTCTTTGATAACATATTCGAATTCTAGTTCTTGATCGTGTGTAATCTGTGTATACAAATTCATCGATTTGTTTATGATGTTGAAAAAAGGTGCATTGGAATGTAATTGTTGTGAGTATGAAAAGAGTCCATGACCAATATAATTTTCTTTAATTATAGTTTTTGTCTCCCTAATTTTAAATTTCAATAACTACATTTGTGGTCTATAATTTTTAACATTAATTTCAGTTTAGTCCATATACTTTTTAAGTTAGGATAATTAGAGTTTTTGTCTATATTATCATACATAGATGCATTTTTTGCAGCAACGCGCGGGGTGTTACCCTAGTTTATCACAATCAACACAAACATATGACGTCATAGGCGGGCATATGTTTAGAAATTATAATGTACTCACCTTAACGGTGATAGAGGAATTTGACATAATTAAATCTCGTAATCCTTAAAGACATCTCGTAGAATTATATTATATCCCTAGAGAGTTCTTTTCTCACATGTAAGTCAATACAAACAAATATGGCACTTATACTCTACATAAATGAAGTTTTTCCTAGAATTCCCATTTTTTAGTTCAAAACTAAAATAATTAACAAATCCCATCTTATTCACTCATTGGTCCCTTATTATGTGTCTAATCCACACTTGACTTTTCTAGGAAAACGTTCCGACGTAATGATATCGCTAAACTGTTGGTAAATGGATTCAATGATAACTACATTTGTCGTTGATGTATGAATTTCTAGTAGTCTTGTAACGTCTATTCTACACTAACAAACTCTGGTTTTCATTAAAAAAAAGAGTTAAATGCAAAATTCGTCTATGCAGTTTACAAAAACACGCATTTTGGGTCCATTGTTTTGGACACACATAGATGGTACAAAAAGACATTTGTTTTGTGATTTTGGTCCCTGCTACTAACTTCCGTCTTCTTCTTCCCGTTAAGTCCCACACATGCTCCCTATGTGAGGACATTTTCGTCATTTTAGGTTCTTGTCCCCCAATATTATATTATATTTTTACCCCATTTTAAAAGAGCACCCAACGATAACATACCTTTTCGTTACTTCATCTTCCTTGTGTTATTCTACTTGTTTTGTAGAAACAATCAACAATTTTGTTGTGCTACTATGGTAAATTCGTGATTGTGCATACTTCCTGGATCGATAGCAACCCTGGGAGGCGGTTCTGGTGTTGCTCTAAACTGGTACGTAATCAATTTCAAAACTTCTCGAGTTTTTTTGTTGCATGTTTCTAATATTTTTGAATGTTGAAATCCATGAACAAGCTTCAGGCATCGTTGGGTAAAAAGGAGAACAAGTGACAAAATTGAAGTTGCACCTGATCAGCAGTAGATTTTCTTTATGATTGTGTTTGTGATGATGCAATAGTATGCAGGGTGTATGGGTTTCCCCTGAAGGTTTTCTTTAAGGTTTTGTATAGTTTGTTGGTAAGCTATAACGTCAATTTTAAGATTTTGTTATACTTTGGTTTTTGTAAAGGTTTCACTAATAGTATTTTGGTCAAGTATTTGTAAATTGTCTTTGTAAGTTTATGATGTAATGGGAACAATAGTTTGCATTAATGAAAATTTAGGTTCATGATGAAGTGTGTACAAGTAACAACTATCCATTGGTTAACAATCTAAACTAATAACATATTGATGAGAAAAAGGCAAAGTGAGTACCCATTCTCATACATAAATAACTTCCAAAAGTTATACATAGTCTAAACCCAATACATAACAATTGTTTAAACCCAAGACTTAAGAACCATAACAAAATAACATACATAACAAGCTTAACAAACACATAACTAACATAACAAGTTTTTTAACCCAAAAGATTGTTACCAAACCAGTACCCTAATCACTAACATTGTTAAGTGTATTTCTAAGCATGTTTTCATGCCTTTTCATCCTTGTTTTACCTTGCATTTTATTCTCATTATTGCATATTTTCATGTTTTTCGGGATTTCAAGAATAGCAATCTACTTTCACACTTTGTGGTTGTTTTCAGGTGCTTTTGAGGGTTGAATCTTGTTTTGAATGACAATGGGAGGCTACACAAGAAATTTCAGAAGAAACGGAGCTCAAACGAAGAAATTACGAAAATGGCGTCCCGTTCACAGTATTGTACACGGCCCGTGTAACTTTGTGGGCAAAAGTTACACGGCCGTGTAACTTGGTTATGCCACATATGATGCCATGTCAGCTCAGGGTAGGGTCCAATACATTTGCAGGATTACATGACCGTGTAATCTTGGCCCAAGAAGTTACACGGCCGTGTAACTTTTCCTGGTGACCAGATCTACTTTTTGGCCCACTTTGAGTTGTTTATTCCTTCTTGTGCTGTCATCCTCATGCTACACGACCAGATGCAGATCCAACCTAATTTTGAAGCCATGTGATGAAGAAAGTGGGTCTTGGAATGATGATGTTTGCCATTGTCCAAATTACCATTTTACCCTTGGTGTGTTAGTATAAATAGATGTGCTTGGTTAGTCTTAGAACCATCCCATCTTTCCATTATTTTCTGAATACTCTCTAGATACATTGTGTTTTTGTATGCAACTTCAAGTGTGGATTATCTTCATTTTGTAAGTTCTTTTCTCTTTTACTAGTCATGAGTGGCTAGTAACCTTATTTTCTGGTTTTGTATTAAGGATTGTGATTGTGATTTAATATAAAGTTTGATGTTTGATTTTATATCTTTCTAGTGATATGATTTTGAGATTTAACAAATGTTTGGTTTTTATTTATTTCATATTGGCCATTTGATCTCAAATAATAATCAATCTAGTCATACAAATTATAAAATCCGTAATTGTTTTATAAAATGTTATTTGTGATAATCATCTTTAATTAGGTGAAAATCATATCTCATGTTTTAACGCTTCAACGCTTGTTTAGGAGTATTGAACATTGTTGGGAACATTCACATAAAACATAATGCAATCTTTCATTCAAATTCTATGATCTTATCTAGATTTGATTAGTAAGATTAGTCTTAGTTAACGAGCTTCTCTTGACTAAGGTACATTAGGTGAATGGTGTATGTGCGAGCTTTCGGCATACACAAAGTACCAACTTAGAAAGATTAAAGTTATAAACATCATTCTTATTGTTATTTCCAATCATATGACTACAAATACAAAACCAGAATTTGTCCCCAAATTATAAAAACAATCATTCTATATATTTTGTCCCAAGTTATTTGTTCTCAACATTTACATAATTGTTGTCCAACTCTTCATCAAACCCCCCCCCCTTTGGTTACTTTCTTTATAAATTTAACTTCCGTGAATTCAAGGTGTAATCCATTAGACCATCGCTCCCTGTGGATCGACCCTGCTTGCCATTTATACTACACAGTTAGTATTTATAACAAGTAGTGCAATCACGAAATATCGGTAATTAATAAATCATTTCAAACCATATTTCAACTCTTTTATTTTGTTGATTACGACACTCAACAAATTGGCGCCGTTGCCAGGGACACGGTATTACTAATATTTTATGCCAAGATCTTCACGAACAGGTACGCCTCTTGAACTTGATTCGGAGATTGAGAAAACCGCAAAAAGGCTAAGGAAGCAAGCTAAACTTCGCAAGAAGCAGCAAGCTTCCCAAACCGCTTCTTCATCAAACCCTCCTATCATAGACATTTGGCAAGACCTTTCCTCATCCGAAACAGAAACGGGATCCGAATCAGATAACAACGTCCCACATACACCTCCCTCTCAAATAAACCATACTCCTATGGCCGAAAATCCACCTCTTGAGCGAACACTTCGCCAATGGGCAACCCAAGATGTTACCCAACAACCTCTCTACATAACTTACCCGCACATGACGAATTTCGAATTGAAATCCGGGCTCATTCATTTACTACCTCAATTTCGGGGAGTAGAAAATGAAGACCCGCATAAATTTTTGAAAGAATTTCATGTCGTGTGTGTAGGAATGAAACCACATGATGTCTCGGAAGACCAAATAAAGTTAAGGGCACTCCCCTTTTCATTGCTAGACTCAGCCAAAGAATGGTTATATGACCTACCACCGGGGTCGGTCACAACATGGAATGGTCTTGCACGGTTATTCCTTGACAAATATTTTTCGGAGACGAAAGCTTCAAGTCTGAGAAGGGAAATAATTGGTATCAAGCAAGGGAAGAGAGAAGCTTTGCATACGTATTGGGAACGATTCAAAAAGTTGTGTGCCCGATGCCCGCAACATGGTATTTCCGATTACCAATTGTTCCGATATTTTTGTGAAGGCCTAACACCGATGGAGAGACGTTTAATAAACGCTTCAAGTGGAGGCTCGTTAATCGATCAAACACCGACCCAAATACGAGCATTGATCGAGAAAATGGCGGAAGAGTCCAAACATACTCACGGAGAGGACGAATGGTATGTAGATCCACCACGAGGAGTAAAAGAGGTAAACACTCCTTATCTTGAAAATCAAATTTCTGAACTAACCAAAGCTGTGATGCAACTAACAAAAGAAAAAGGAGTTGAACCAACGGTTAGAGCATGTGGAATTTGCTTGCAATACGGACACCCAACTGACATGTGTCCCGAGTTACAAGATGATCAAGAGCAAGCAAAAGCAATGGGGGATTTACCGGGCAAAATCAGAGACAGTTTGATCAACCTCGGAGCAACCAAAATTGGAACTACCAGTCCAATCAAAACCGTAACCAATACCAGGAGAGACCTAAACAATACTACCAAAATCCTCCACCACAAAATACAGCAAGCACGAGCATGTCCTTGGAAGACATTGTGAAAAGTCTAGCCACAAGCACGCATTCATTTCAGCAAGAAACAAGAGCTAGCATCAAGAACCTGGAGCAACAAATGGCTCAACTGGCCACTTCTGTCAACAAGATGGAATCTCAAGGTAAGTTACCTTCTCAATCTCAAGAAAATCCCAAACATAATGTAAATGTCGTTACCTTAAGAAGTGGGAAAAGCTATGACGGACCAAGCTTGTCAAAAGAAAGACAAAGAGAGATAGAAATCGAAGACGATACCGATTCAAGAAGCGAAGCTCCCAAGGAACCATCCAAAGTTGAGGTAAAAATCACTCCTCCTCCTTTTCCATCTAGACTTAAAAACACAAAGAAAGAAAAGGAAAATCAAGAAATTATGGACATGTTTCGGAAAGTTGAGGTAAATATTCCTTTACTAGATGCAATCAAACAAATTCCTAGATATGCCAAATTTCTTAAAGAACTTTGTACCTCCAAAAAGAAACTAAAAGAAAGTGGAACCGTTACAGTCGGTGAAAACATCTCGGCCGTTTTACAAAAACGATTACCAAAAAAATGTAAAGATCCGGGTGTTTTCACTGTTCCATGTAAAATGGGAAATCTCTACATTCCAAAAGCCATGCTAGATCTTGGTGCTTCAATTAATGTCCTACGTTACTTTATTTTTAAATCACTAAAAATAGGACCATTAATAAGCACCGGGTGATAATTCAACTGGCCGATCGCTCTATAGTACACCCAAAAGGTGTATTAGAAGACGTTTTGGTACAAGTTAATGAACTAGTATTTCCCGCCGACTTTTACGTTTTGGATATGGGTGGAGACGAAACATCAAATTCTTGTTCTATACTCTTGGGAAGACCTTTCTTGAGCACAGCAAGAACAAAAATTGATGTTTTCAATGGAACGCTTTCCATGGAATTTGATGGAGAAATCATAAATTTCAATATTTTTGATGCTATGCGTTATCCACAAACTGTTTCGTCTTTAAATTTTCTTGATGTAATCAACCCATTAGTTGAAGAATGTTTCGAATTGTCTAACACTGATTTATTAGCTCTAGTCTTAAACAAAAATTTAGACAAGGAGAAGACAAAGGAGCTTATCGAGAAATTCGATCTAAGTCAAGAAATCTTGGAAATCGCATCATACCTAGACCACCAAAAGAAAGCAAGGTATGATTTGCCAAAAGTGCCATTGCAAATTTCTAACGAAAAACTTCTTCCTTCCATTTCACAGGCACCAAAGTTGGAATTAAAAGATCTCCCCAACCATTTAAAGTACATGTACTTGGGAGAAAAGGATACCTTACCAATCATCATTTCCAACAAACTGTCTGAAGAAGAAGAAAAAGAATTGATGGGTCTACTAAAGAACTACAAGGAAGCCTTCGGCTGGACAATAGCCGACATCAAAGGACTTAGCCCATCGATGTGCATGCACAAGATTTTCATGGAAGATGAGTACAAACCGTCAAGAGAAGCCCAGAGAAGACTCAATCCACCCATGATGGAGGTGGTGAAAAAGGAGATTCTTAAGCTATTGGACGCAGGAATGATTTACCCAATATCAGACAGCAAGTGGGTAAGTCCAATCCTGGTTGTCCCAAAGAAGACCGGAATCACGGTGACAGAAAACAAGCAAGGTGAGTTGGTACCCACCCGTGTGCAAAACGGGTGGCGTGTTTGTATTGATTATCGAAAGCTAAACTCCTCTACTCGAAAAGATCATTTCCCACTACCCTTTATCGACCAAATGTTGGAAAGGTTAGCGGGAAAAACTCATTACTGTTGTCTAGATGGATATTCAGGTTTTCACCAAATACCCATTGCACCGGAAGATCAAGAGAAAACAACGTTCACATGCCCCTTTGGCACGTTTGCGTACCGGCGGATGCCTTTTGGGCTTTGCAATGCCCCCGCCACATTCCAAAGGTGCATGATGAGTATCTTCTCCGAGTATGTTGAAGAGATTATAGAAGTGTTTATGGATGATTTTACTGTATATGGAAATTCGTTTAAAGAGTGCTTAAATAATTTGACAAAAATTTTGAAAAGATGCATTGAAACCAATTTGGTTTTGAATTACGAAAAATGTCACTTTATGGTTGACCAATGACTCATACTAGGACACGTTGTTTCAGCAAAGGGTTTAGAGGTTGACAAAGCAAAAATTGATGTTATTAAAACTCTACCCTACCCAAAATGTGTCCGAGAGGTCTGTTCTTTTCTTGGTCATGCAGGTTTTTATAGGAGGTTCATCAAAGATTTTTCAAAGATCTCAAGACCGATGTGCGAACTTCTACAAAAAGACGTAGAGTTTGAATTTTCTGACGCATGCAAACAATCCTTTGAAACTTTGAAGAACCTGTTGGTAAGCACACCCATCATTCAACCGCCAGATTGGAGTCTACCATTCGAGATTATGTGCGATGCAAGTAATCACGCGGTAGGGGCGGTGTTGGGGCAAAAGAAGGACAAAGTTCCCCACGTCATATACTACGCTTCGAAAACATTGGACCCCGCTCAAAGCAATTATTCAACAACAGAGAAGGAGCTTCTTGCCATCATATTTGCTTTAGAAAAATTCCGACAATATTTATTGGGAACTAAAGTCATTGTTTTTTCTGACCATGCAGCATTAAAGTATTTGATGACAAAGAAAGATGCAAAGCCTAGGCTCATTCGTTGGGTCCTACTACTTCAAGAGTTCGATCTGGAAATCAGGGACAAGAGCGGAAAGCAAAACTTAGTTGCAGACCATCTAAGTAGGATCATCAACAATGAAGATCCAACCCCGCTAAATGATTCATTTCCAGATGAACAGCTGCTTACCAACCAGACAATCACACCATGGTATGCTGACATGGTAAACTATTTGGTTACCAAAAATTTCCCATCAGACTACACCCGAGCTCAGAAAGACAAACTAAAGAAAGATTCAAAACATTATGTGTAGGATGAGCCTTACTTGTGGAAATTTTGTCCCGACCAAATCATAAGGAGATGCATAGATCTCCGTGAGGTACACTCTATTCTAAACTTCTGTCATGCTGAAGCCTGTGGAGGGCATTTTGGTCCTAAAAGAACGGCCCATAAGGTCCTTGAATCTGGATTTTATTGGCCCACTATTTTTGCCGATGCTTACAAATTTTGCAAATCTTGCGAGCAATGTCAAAAAGTTGGAAATCTAAGACCAAAGGACCAAATGCCACTAACCTCCATCCTCTTCTGCGAAATATTTGATGTATGGGGTATAGATTTCATGGGCCCGTTTCCGTCATCCTTTGGAAATATGTACATAATTCTAGCAGTGGATTATGTCTCTAAATGGGTAGAGGCAAAAGCCACACGGACTAACGATTCCAAAGTAGTTGCAGATTTTATAAAAGCTAACATTTTTAGTCGATTTGGAATGCCGAGAGCTTTTATAAGTGATCGAGGATCACATTTCTGCAACCGAACGATAGAGGCGCTCTTCAAGAAATATGGAGTCCTACATCGAGTTTCCACCGCTTACCATCCACAAACAAATGAACAAGCCGAGATCTCCAATCGAGAAATCAAGTCCATTTTGGAAAAGACGGTAAGTACGAGTCGTAAGGATTGGAGTATACGTTTAGACGATGCTCTTTGGGCATACCGCACCGCATACAAAACACCAATAGGTATGTCTCCTTATCGTCTTGTATTTGGAAAAGCATGCCATTTGCCGGTTGAAATTGAACACAAAGCGTATTGGGCCATCAAACGCTTAAATCAAAACTTTGTAGAAAATGGAATTCATAGGAAACTTCAAATCCAAGAATTGGAAGAAATAAGAAACGAATCCTATGAAAATTCTAAAATATACAAAGAAAAGACCAAAGTCTTCCATGACAAAGTCAATACACGAAAGAGCTTTGAGATTGGACAAAAAGTGTTACTTTTTCAATCCCATCTAAAACTTTTTCCAGGAAAACTTCAGTCCCGATGGGTGGGACCATTCATTGTAACTAATATTTCTACTTATGGTGTAGTAGAAATAAGAAGCGACACAACTGGAAAAATTTTCAAAGTAAATGGCCACCGGCTAAAACCTTTCTACGAAAATTTCGTCGAGCAAAACGTTGAAGACGAAAAATTATATGAGCCGGCCCGCTCCCAATAGTCAAATTTTGGGAGCCATGCGTCGAGCCAACGACGTTAAACAAGTGCGCTAACCGGGAGACAACCCGGGGGTATTTTTGTCAATTTTTAATAGTGTGATTTTTTGTGTTTTTACAATTTTTCTGTATATAACTTTCAATTACCTACGTGAGAAAACGATCGGAAATGAAAACGGACTACCGAGGCTCAAGATACGAAAAACGAAAAAACGTCACAGTATGGTACACGACCGTGTAACTTTATACCAAGAAGTTACACGGCCGTGTAACTTATAAAAGGCAAAAATTCGTATCTGTCAAAATTCCATATTACACGACCGTGTAATATGTGAGTACAAAATAACACGACCGTGTAACTTGGTAATATGGTACAAATCGCAAATGGTCAAAACAACACATTACACGACCGTGTAATTTTTCAAGCCAAAGTTACACGGCCGTGTAACTTAGGCCGAGGGCAATTTCGTCATTTTTGCACAATATATAAGCAAGGCACCTCATTTTTATCATTACAAAGCTGCGATTTGCTTCATATGCTCCTGCCGAGTCCGAACTTTCACTAGAACAAGTCGATTTCTTCATTTTTTTCTTCTAATTTCTTCAAGTTTTCTTAAACTCCAAAGGTTAGTAACATTAATTCTCACATTTTCCTTCACTTTGAGCACAAGAAACAACATTTTCCATGGTCAAATTCGGATTTCTTGAAACCCTAGAAAATGAGGGTTTTGAATTTTAGTTGCTAAATTGTTGAAATTGCTTAGGTTTAAGCTTGGGGAAGGCAAGAATAGAAGAAATCAAGAACAAACCACCATTGTGCAAGCTTCAATTTGGTACATTCTTTCCAAAACTCAAAATTTGCATAATTTTTTATTTTTGGCTAGAAAATTGGTTCTTGGATTTGATTTGGGAAACCTTTGTGATTAAATTGGTGTGTTTTATTTGTTTGGGTGTTATTTTTGTTCATTTCCTTTGTTAAAAACTAAAAAAAAATGGCATCATCATCCCGTACCTACTCTAGGAGTAATAAAAGGCAAATCGTATACTCGGCCTCTAGTGGCTCTTCCGATGAGGAGTCCGAACAGCAGGACTTTGATATGGGCGATGCGGGTATCGCATTCATGACCGATGCTCAAGAGGCCCGTTTTTATAACTTCTTGGAACGAATTGGGCAAGCCCAAAAATTCGTTGATGTCCCAACTTTGCGAGACTTACACATAGAGGCAGGAGTACGCAAACTCCTGTCAAATATTGGTTGGGAAGGGTTGATGAATATAAGCGAAAAGAGCTATTCCAACCCCACTATCGAATTTTTGTCTTCCGTTGAATTTAACGTTCATACTACAGTTTTGTCTTTTAGAATGTTCAACAGGTCATACCAAATCACACAAAACCAATTGTGTGAGCTTATTGGCGCGCCGGTCGCCAACACTTATGACCAAAGAGGCAAACTGAACAAACTGTTCCACCGGGAAGTTGGCAATTTCTGGACCAAGATTTCCACAGAAAACTTCTACCGTCCCAGTAATGCCAAAGCCTCCAGCATCATCCATCCCGTCCTCAAAGTCACCCACCGCATCATTGCTTCTATCTTCTTCCCACAAGAAGAGATAAGCAAGGCTGGCCTAAATGAGCTTGAGCTTCTCTACTGCATGATCAATCCAGGGCCTAAAACCCCAAATTTTGGATCCTGGATCATGTACAAACTACTTAAACTAAGTAGAAGTTCATCTGGCCAGATCCATTGCGGTGGCATTATCACATTAATAGCCAAGCATCCAGCCCTGGGCATCATATTTCCTGATAACCTTGAGATAGTCAGAGGTGAGCGATACCTCACCTCCGATGTTCTTGAGGGTATGAGGTTATCTCGACGCCCCAAATCAGACGAAATTTGGCAAGCCGACGGACGCGATTATCTGCGGGTGAACAACCGAAATGCCCGAATACTTCGATTAGCCAACCCTGTCTCTAGCACAAATTGGAAGCCTCCTTCCAACATGGGCCTACAACTACCCCCTCCCAACCTACCCCCTCGAGAGCCCAGCCCACCACCGAGACAGCCCCAGGAGCCCGGCCCTTCAAGTTATGCTAGCTCATTTCCTCCAGAGCACAGTCTATACATGGAGCAATTTTCTAGCATCAACTCCCAGCTTGCGGATCTTCGCCTTGATTATCAAGGCATCTATGATAATCTTGGTGAGATTGATACACACCAAATGGAGCTGCGCCAAGACTTTGAGCAGTTTAGAGAGAACCAGTATAAACATAACCAAGATGTTATGTCTATACTCTCTGACATACAAAGATCCGTTGCCTTTAACCCATGGCAACAGCAGCAACCACTACAGCCACCGCAGCAACAACAGCAGCCGGGCAACCAACCACCCCAGCCCCCTCAATTTCCACATTATCCATATTTCCCACCATACCCTTACCCTCCATTTCCGCCACGTGGACCATTCCCCGACCCTCAGTAGGTTGTTTCTATCTCCTTCCCTAATGCATTGTGGACACTGCATTTATTTTAAGCTTGGGGATGGGGAAATAAATCCCTTTTGATTTTAAAAAAAAAAATTTAAAAGAACAAAAAATCAAAAAAAAATATTTTATTTCTTGCATTATTTTTAAAACTTTTGCATGCATTTTTGTTATCTCTTGCTTCTCACCTATGTGACACCTTTAAATTGCAACCATAATACATCTTATACTTAAATTTCTTGTATTTTTGTCCCCTATCTACATACAACATCATCATCTTTTGAAACCCTAGATCTTCATTAGGAACTTTTTTTTTTAATTTTCTAGCATAGATACGATTGGGAGAATTATAAAACACACATGAAATTGAATCAAAACTATTCTAGCAAAGGACGCTTTATTCACCCGTGAGTTCATCAATGTGTGTAATCGACTATGAGAAATACTATGGAAGTTGCACTAGTTCCCCCTCATGACCATACATTTGCATATTGTCTATTAAACATAAAGTTTATCTCAAAATCGCGATTTTCCAAAGTCATGGACAAAAATCTTATTTTCTACATTTTTTTTGGTTTTGTGTGGTACTGGGTGTTAATAGATGTCATATGACCTTGTTTATATTATTTTGGTCATTAGTGTCTTTAAATTTTTATTATGATTACAAAAATGGCTTAAAAATATTTTGTCTAATCATTTTAACAAAAATTTTGTGAAATTCTTTTTATGGTGAAAATCCAGAAAATTGTTTCACTTGGTTCTAAAAGATTGGTCAAAAAAATATATATAAAAAAAAAGGACCGAACCAAGTGATCACTCGAGTCATTTAAAATGAAAATTTTCCACAAAAATACAATAAGCGGTTACTTGTTTGAAAGCCTCATTTCATCCTTTTTGCTTTCAACAACTAAATCTAATTTTGATCTAGTTACAACTTCATACATTGACCATGTTTTAAAAATCTTCATACATCTTGGGTCAATTTGAAGTTTAAAAGATTTAGTTGTTTCGGTCGTCTAGGTATCTATCTTTTGTAAATAGGAATCGAGTTGTAAATTTTTGTCCCTCTGTTTTGAAAAATCATATGTTTAATAAATAAATATGCAAATGAGGTCGGTTGGAGGACTTGAGCAAAGTCAACTTAGTATAAGCTTCCTAGATTCGATATCCGAGCGCCCCTCCTATAAAAATGTGTTTATAGCCAAATCTTGAAAATGGAGCTTGCAAGGTCACACATCTTGTGACATGAGTGAATAAACACGAGAGGAGTGAACAATTGTGAGCACATCCTTTTCTTGCGAGACGCTTTGAATAATAAGTGAAGGTTTCATGTGTGAGTTTATACTTTGGCCCAACGTGCGTATGCTAAGTAATTGATAAAAATTTGTTCCTTTTAATGGTCTTTTGTTTTGAATAGATGGTCTAACTTATATGTGTGTAGGGTCCAAAATTGACATGATTTTTAGTTATGATTGATGTTTTCTTGGTTGCTACCTAAGGTGTCTATTCTTTTTCTACTTTGTAGTTTGTTATCCACATTGTTTAGATCCTTGTTTTCCTTGAGGACAAGAAAAGTCTAAGCTTGGGGATATTTGTTAAGTGTATTTCTAAGCATGTTTTCATGCCTTTTCATCCTTGTTTTACCTTGCATTTTATTCTCATTATTGCATATTTTCATTTTTTCGGGATTTCAAGAATAGCAATCTACTTTCACACTTTGTGGTTGTTTTCAGGTGCTTTTGAGGGTTGAATCTTGTTTTGAATGACAATGGGAGGCTACACAAGAAATTTCAGAAGAAACGGAGCTCAAACGAAGAAATTACGAAAATGGCGTCCCGTTCACAGTATTGTACACGGCCCGTGTAACTTTGTGGGCAAAAGTTACACGGCCGTGTAACTTGGTTATGCCACATATGATGCCATGTCAGCTCAGGGTAGGGTCCAGTACATTTGCAGGATTACACGACCGTGTAATCTTGGCCCAAGAAGTTACACGGCCGTGTAACTTTTCCTGGTGACCAGATCTACTTTTTGGCCCACTTTAAGTTGTTTATTCCTTCTTGTGCTGTCATCCTCATGCTACACGACCAGATGCAGATCCAACCTAATTTTGAAGCCATGTGATGAAGAAAGTGGGTCTTGGAATGATGATGTTTGCCATTGTCCAAATTACTATTTTACCCTTGGTGTGTTAGTATAAATAGATGTGCTTGGTTAGTCTTAGAACCATCCCATCTTTCCATTATTTTCTGAATACTCTCTAGATACATTGTGTTTTTGTATGCAACTTCAAGTGTGGATTATCTTCATTTTGTAAGTTCTTTTCTCTTTTACTAGTCATGAGTGGCTAGTAACCTTATTTTCTGGTTTTGTATTAAGGATTGTGATTGTGATTTAATATAAAGTTTGATGTTTGATTTTATATCTTTCTAGTGATATGATTTTGAGATTTAACAAATGTTTGGTTTTTATTTATTTCATATTGGCCATTTGATCTCAAATAATAATCAATCTAGTCATACAAATTATAAAATCCGTAATTGTTTTATAAAATGTTATTTGTGATAATCATCTTTAATTAGGTGAAAATCATATCTCATGTTTTAACGCTTCAACGCTTGTTTAGGAGTATTGAACATTGTTGGGAACATTCACATAAAACATAATGCAATCTTTCATTCAAATTCTATGATCTTATCTAGATTTGATTAGTAAGATTAGTCTTAGTTAACGAGCTTCTCTTGACTAAGGTACATTAGGTGAATGGTGTATGTGCGAGCTTTCGGCATACACAAAGTACCAACTTAGAAAGATTAAAGTTATAAACATCATTCTTATTGTTATTTCCAATCATATGACTACAAATACAAAACCAGAATTTGTCCCCAAATTATAAAAACAATCATTCTATATATTTTGTCCCAAGTTATTTGTTCTCAACATTTACATAATTGTTGTCCAACTCTTCATCAAACCCCCCCCCCCCCCTTTGGTTACTTTCTTTATAAGTTTAACTTCCGTGAATTCAAGGTGTAATCCATTAGACCATCGCTCCCTGTGGATCGACCCTGCTTGCCATTTATACTACACAGTTAGTATTTATAACAAGTAGTGCAATCACGAAATATCGGTAATTAATAAATCATTTCAAACCATATTTCAACTCTTTTATTTTGTTGATTACGACACTCAACAAACATCATCCCAACATATTTCACATCTTAAAATTCTTTCCTAACTTCCACCATTCCCTCCTTACCCTCTACATGTTCTTGCGTTACTTCCCATGTTGATGTACTTTCTACATATAACACCCACAAACTTTCTTGTAAGCTTTTGACTTGCTTGACCAACTTGCTGGTTTTTTCTTGACTCGGTTGTTAACTCTATTGCTGACTTTGACTATCTCTTTTCTCTTGCTTATTTTCTTAGGCCTTCTTGGTATCTTATGGTGTGGGGGAGGGGTGATAGTTATGGGACAAACATTTATAGGCCATATTGCCCTCCTTTTGATACGATCCAATTTGTATGAATACACCTTCTTCCAAGTTTCCAACTAGTACACCTTATCAACATATGTGTAAAGCTCTCCAACATCATCACCATTATTTGCTATGTCATTTAGTGTGGCTATGGCGTGTTTGCATGGGATACCGGTAAGCTCCCATTTCTTGCAGTTGCATATCCTCTAGTGCATATCTACCGCATGTTGATCATGTCATGACCCTTGAACTTGTTATTTTTAGGATTTATTCCATCTGACTGTATATTGAGTAGCACTAGTACTGTTGTTCTCCGAAATCCTTGTAGTTGTAGCTATCATGAGGGCCTAAGCATTTATCAATGACCGTCAAAACATTAAAAATCCTTTTCATAAGATACTCTCTTGTGAATTCCGAGCTGTTGATGATTGGTTTACCTCTCCATCTACCAACTTACTATTGAACACCTCACATAGATTTTTCAATAGCATATCAAACAAAGCTCTACCTGCAATTACCATAGTTAAAAATTAGTTAAATAATGTCCACATATGAGATGATGCTGTCGACATACTTTACATCTGGAAATCTTGTGAACTCACCTCCGTGATGGAGTTTAATTATGAACAACATGACTATTTTATCTTTAAAGAATAGAAAACAAATGTCAGATTTTTTAAAATCAAAGTTAAAAATACAAATGCAACTTGATATAGGATGTTAATCTTACCAAAAACGGCTTTACAATCGAGCCTCTATATAGATGGTTTGAAGGACCACATTTTTAGTTGCGTGAGAAAGCTAAGTAACATGTCGATGAAGGACAATGATTGAGCTAAATTAGGATTTTCTCAAGAAATAGACGTCTTTGAATGAGGAAGAAGTGAAAAGCCAACTGATAATTTTGGGCCAAATTTGCTAACCGGGGTATGTTTTCAAATTGGTGCTAAGGGGTGAAGGCCAAGAACCTAAAAGGACGAAAATGCCCTCACATGGGGTGCATGTGAGGAATTAACGAGGAAAATAATAGGGAAGTTAGTTGTAGGGACCAAAATGACAAACAAATGCCATTTTGTACCATCTGTGTCCTGTCCAAAAAAAATGGACCCAAAATGCGTGTTTTTGTAAACCACAGGGACTAATTTTGCATTTAACTCTGGAATAAAAATAAAAAAAAGGAAACTTAATCCATTGTCTCTAAGCTATAATTATTTACAAAATAAACCCCAACATAGATAAGCTCTTTTATGTTTTTCTTTTGAGGGTAGCCACCTGAATTATTCTAATTTAACTACCATATGTTAGATGCCTTCTTATCATCTTATTCAATGCAGAATCTCTTGGAAACATACTTTATATCTTCAACAACCAAATATGTTGGATGCCTTGTTATCTTTCAACCATCATATGTTGGATGCCTCCTTATCTTATTCAAGGCAGCATCTTTGAAAACATAAATTATGTGCTTTAAAAAGCTTTCTTACTTTGAGATTAATTTGAATATAAGATTCACTATACATTTATTTGAAGGTATCATAATTAACAACTTGATAATGAGGGAATGACTCGTTGTATGATCTGTTTGTTTTGTTTCAAATTAACCGTATACTTGTTAAATTTCAAAACGAGTATTAACGCAATAAAATAAGAAATTAATTTAGGCAATCTTGATTGTTATCTTGCAAGAAAAATACAAACATAAAAGATAAAAATTGATTACTCTATCATATGTTCGAGTTTTTTCTCATTTGAATTAGTATTCTGGTTAGTTTGCAAAAAAAAAAAAAAAAAAAAAAAAAAAAAAAAAAAAAAAAAAAAAAAAAAAAAAAAAAAAACTACACATATATGATGGTTAAGAAAATCTGTCATTGATATTTTTTTTTTGAAGGGGCAGTCATTGATATTTATAACCCACATAGATCTATCATTTTCTTCCAAGCGGCTGGGTATTAGATTCCGTACGTCATGAAAAGATAGGTTAGAATAATGCATAATAGACACTTGTATCGTAGGGAGTAGTATAAAAATATAGTACATATACGTTCATCATTTAAACCTCTACGATAAACAACTAGGAACCTTCAACACAAAGAACCTAAATATGCGAAAGCCACTTCGCTACATCTATCCAAGAATAGATATGCGTAATGAAAAATTGCCCATGAAACTCAACGAACAAGAAATGTTAGCTTTCTTCAAGAGACACGATGTCAACAATGACAAACGGCTTTCGTGGGACGAGCTGAAACAAGCTTTTAGTGATCTTGGTGTGAGTTGGGTCACGTGGACCTCAGATCGTGCGATGCTAAAAGCAGATGATAATGAAGACGGGTACATTAGTGAGGAGGAGATGGAGAAGCTTATTCAATTTGCTCTCAAATGTAAACTTAATATCAAGTAACTTTAGTTTGAAAATGATGCAGCTTCCTTCATGCATGTGAAGTGTAGTACTTTTTAACGACGTCCCCTCTTCTTTGTATAGCAGCTTCTTGTTTGGTTTTAGGTTCTTGCTAGCTTCACATTATGGGTTCAAAAAATTGTGACGCGTAGGACGTCGTATGATGTCCTTGTCCATTTAACATTTTAGCTATAAAAATTATGGAGTTTAATGAGCTCAGCTCTCGCTTAAGTGTTCCGTACATTAATATATGTTCGTGTATGTATAATCGCAAAGCTCAAATTTGAATAGTTTTAGTTTGTTCCAGATCTTCTGTGATTGTTTTGTCGAGTTACATCCAAAGTGTAGTAATTATAAAAATTATTTACCAAAACATGGTGCTTTCCAAATCATTTACTAAAAGATAATATATAAAGGTAATTTTAAACCCAATTTTTTGTATTAAAATAAAATAAAAATATACGGCCCCATCTCCATTCTCACGTTTTCTTTCACCCCCCTCCTCGCCGCTTCTTCTCCTTCTGAGAAAAGAATCCACAGGCTATTTCATTGTGCCACCGGTGGACGCTAAGCAGCCGTTCAACAGTTATTCTTGCTAAAGGACAAACTTACCGTCGTCTCCGCCATCCTCCTTGTCTGCTACAATTGGAGCCATTATTCTCGGAACTCTCATTCACAAAGAAAACAAGAATTTACGGTGGTCATCTCCAACGGCCTTCTCTTTAAGGCTTTCCGATATCCAGCATAAGACAACAATTACATATAAACAATTTATCTTGCCAATTAATACAAGTTTTTCCTTTGCATTTTCCATCAAGTCTTCCACGTACACCATATACCTTAACCTTTAAAATGAAAGGAAAAAATGTTTGTTTCTCTACGAGAAATTTCCTGTATACTGATGTTATTAGTACTGTCAATCATAAAGATCAACACCAACATATATTTGGACATAATATGTAAGAAAATGTCAGAATCCTCCTCAGTTGCGTTATGGATGGAAAAATCACTAATATGATTTAACTTAATTTCCGTTTAATCGATTTCAGCAAAAAGCATTAATAGACGCATCTTTAAATTCCATGATGACATGACATGGATGGCATATGCATTAACTTTTGTATGTAGCTTCATCTTCAAGACATACACGAGCTTCACACATTTATTTGGTAAATTATCTTGCAAACCGCACTTAGGTTTTTACTACGAAATATAAGGAATCAAGCTCGTCTATATATATATATTCTTATTGCTGAGACCTCATTACATATACTTTACTATCAAGAGAGAAAGAAAGAGTATCGTTGAGATGGTGCATCGTCAACGTCAATATAAGGACGTAAGTCATCTAGATGGAAGGACGGAGATGACAATGACAGAGTTCAAAAAATTTATGAATACAGTCGACACGAATAAGGATGGATGTATTAGCCGAGATGAGCTCCGTCAAGCTGTCCGGAATAACGGAGGCTGGTTTGCGACATGGAAGGCAAACCGTGGCATGAAGTCTGCAGATGCCAACGGCAATGGTTTCATCGATAAGGAGGAGATCCCAAATCTTGCAGAGTTTGCTCAGAAAGAGTTTAATATCAGGATTGTATCCTACTAGTCAGTAGTCGTATATATAGTATATATAGTCTGCTTCATGGTGGTCCAAAATAACAAAGCTAAGGGAAAGAAGAAACAACACTTGTATCTTTGTGAGTGCTTTTGTTTGATGTCTCCCCTTTCTCCTAAATTTCGTTCTGTACCTGCCATCAACTCGAATGTTTAATTATGTTGTATGGTGTGTGTTAACTTATATATATGCACGGTATTTTCGGTTACGATATTCAATGTAAATTGTTGAATGAATAAATTGGGTTTCTGATGGTGTGAAGAGATCTGACAGGTGTTGATATATTTATGAAAATATGGGAAGACATCGAAGTTGATCGACTCTTACATTTCACCTAATGTTTAACCAGTCTGGTACTCTGGTTATATGTTTTTTAACTAAAATGTTTCCGGTCAGTGCAACAATCTCCGTCACTTGAAAATGCTTATTTTTAAATTTTTTGATGTCTTTTAAATTGGCTGATTTTATCCGTACCCTCTAAATAGCAACTTATACACACAAATTTACTATATGTATTCCATGAATAAGTGTGTTGGGAGTACATATAACACAACCCTTTAAATTTTAAAATCTTTGGTTTGTAAAAAGTGTATATCTACCTTTTATTGACTTGTTTGGTATGCGGTGATTGTGGAATGGAGAAGCCATGTATCTATTTTGATTTTTATAACATACAATATCATGATGGTAAGATTTTATGATATACCCCTAGTTGGTAACCATTGTTTTGGTCTAAAAACAATAAATGATTAGTGACCATTTTTTGGTCTCTAACAATAAATAACTAGAGACGATTTTTTGGTCAGTGACCATATATTTGGTTACTAAATGTATAAAATAGTGACAACTTTTAATTATTAGTGACTATATTTAGTGACAAAATAAGTCGTCACAATTTAGTGACTACAATATTTTTGTCACTATTTAGTGACCACTTCCATAGTTTGGCCTCTAATTAATTTAATGAAGGACCTATAATGAAGAAAAATGACGACCGGAATCCTGGACACTAAATCATTTATTGACAATTTTTTCTACTAATAGTGACCAAATCATTTTGGTCACTAATTATGATTTTTCTTGTAGTGTATGTTTGTTGATGTCCTATTATTTTATTACATTATATATATATATATATATATATATATATATATATATATATATATATATATATATATATATATATATATATATATATATATATATATATATATATATATATATATATATATATATATACATACACACGTGTATGTGTGGGGGGGGGGGGGGGGGGGGGGACTAAATATAAATCACAAGTATTGTATAAATGCGTGACCAAATTGTGGTCACTAGATTAAACAAATGAATGTATGACATTTTGTTAAGAGAGATAAATTAAATATTACCTACATCTTAGGTAGCTAAGTCAAAATTAATTAATAAAAATCAAATCAAATCTTAGGCTTTATTCAATATATTCAAATTAAATCAGAATTTTTGAAAATACGACTTTCATTCGGCACGTTCAAATCTCTTTCCAGTTCGTTCTCACGTATTCTTCTTTCATTCTTAAAGAATACGACTACATTCAAATTTTTTTGAATTAACATTCTTAAAGAATATGAATGCATATTTTCAAGTAAAACAGTTTGTATCAAAATAATAATAATAACAACAATAATTCTTATTAGAAATTACAAATGCAAGAATATGTATTTTTGAAGAATAAATTTGAATTGCATTCATTGTCTTCTAAATTATTTGTTTTTGGACCGTCTTTAAAACTGAAGAATGATATATATATATATATATATATATATATATATATATATATATATATATATATATATATATATATATATATATATATATATATATATATATATATATATATATATATATATATAGTAAATTACAAAAATGGTCCCTATGCTTGGCAGCAACTTGCAAGAGTGATCCAACTGTTGAAAAAACATCCATAATTGTCCTCATGCTTAGGATTTTCTTTCAAAAATGGTCCAAAGGCCAAGTAAAAAGACCAATTTACCCTTTTTAATTTCGTTTTCATTTTCTTTTAATGTTTAATTTATTAAAGTCATTAAAAAAAACTTACCCCACCCCCACCCGTCTCTCTCTCACTCACTCTCTCTCACTCTCTTTTTCTCTCTCGTCTAAAAACATGTTGTCGGAGACTCATACGCTGTCGGAAAAGGGGTGATCGGAGTCCAGAAATACAGGGGCAAAATTGGGAAACTGAATATGTGAGCATTGGAGAATGACGGCCAGTTGGCTTGATGGAAAGTTGTAGAGCTTTTACTTTCGGATCCTCTATGTTAAACTCATACCTTTCATCTAATAACGATCTATAGAGAATTCAAACGAGGGTTAAGGGTTCTTAAATATCTCCCTTCACTAGCTTAAAAATTTTCATAGCCGAAAATTTCTGTCACGAAAGATCAAGTCGTCATTTTGTGGATCTGTTGCGCCACGCAGCAAGTGATCACGAAAGATCAAGTCCTCCCCCACATGATCTCGTCTAGAGAGTGTGTGTGTGTGTGTGTGTGTGAACTGTGTTGAGTTTTAGGGTCTAGAGAGAGAAAGTGAAGTAGATGGAGGGGACAACTGTAGGTAGAGTTTTAGGGTCTAGAGAGAGAAAGTAAAGCAGATGGCACACCAAGTGTTACTACTCCTAAAACCCTTTCACACGGGAGAGATAAGTTTTTCCACAAAAACAGATGAACTGGATAAGTTTTTCCACAAAAACAGAATCTCCTGAAACATGTTTTCAAACGGGAGAGATAAAGAGAGAGAAGAAAGGTGAGAGGAAAAAGGGTGGAGAGAGAGAGAGAGAGAGACGGGTGGGGGTGGAGGGGGGTGGGTAAATTTTCTTTTTCTTTTTTTTAATGAATTTAATAAATTAGACATTAAAAGAAAATGAAAAAGAAATTAAAAAGGTCTTTTTACTTGGCCTTTGGACCATTTTTGAAAGAAAATCCTAAGCATGAGGAACATTATGGATGTTTTTTCAACAGTTGGATCATTCTTGCAAGTTGCTGCTAACCATAGGGACCTTTTTTGTAATTTACTTATATATATATATATATATATATATATATATATATATATATATATATATATATATATATATATATATATATATATATATATATATATATATATATATATATATATATATATATATATATATATATATATATATAAATATATATATAATGATCGAATAAGAAGAAAATTTTGGCAGAGAAAGGTAAGAAGTGTTTCTTTATATTATTTTTGGCAAACCAATAGAATAAATTATTATAAGATGCAAAAGAATGATTCCCAAAATAAAATATTCGAAAAAACGCTTTGATGATCCACGTTTGTGACGATTCATTAAAATTGTCGGCAGAGTGTATAAATAATTGTTTCAGTATAAAATGAAACATCGAGTTGTTTTTTCGATAATTTTTTTGCGAAGCATGTTCGTTGGTCAAAAAACATGCAAATAAAGCACTTCTTACCCTTCCTAACAAACTTTTTCTTCTTATTTAATCCCAATTATGTGTGTATATATATATATATATATATATATATATATATATATATATATATATATATATATATATATATATATATATATATATATATATATATATATATATATATATATATATATATATATATATATATATATAAGTGAGACGCAATCGTAGCCACTGATCTTGGAAATGAAAAAAATTAAAATAACCAAAAGTACTGAGAAGTTTTTTTAAAAAAATTATAATAATTTTCTCAAGTTTGTGCATCAAAAAATAAATAAATAAAATCAAAATGTATTTCAGTTAGAGTATTACACATTCTAATAGAATATTTCGCATATAGTGTAATATTACACATTCAAAAAATATTTTAATTTTTTTCATTTATTTTGTATTTTTTAAAATTTTTTTGTTTACAATCAAAATCAATGGCTAGGATTGCGTTTTCCCATACATACATACAACTCGCAAATTGATGAGAGTCAAAGTGGATCTTCTGATTTTAATTTTACAACTCAGCAAATTTCATAAAATATAATCAAAAGTGGTGCTACCATATGTCAACTTTTACTATTACTTATTTGAATGTTTATGTTTTTTGATTTATGTGTATTTATGTTAAGATATTAATTTTTATTTATTAAGTTCGTTTGTTTATGATTGTTTAACACTTTAACGAGGATTAATAAATCCATACAAAGAATGTAAAATATTACATGAATGAACATGGATAAGCTTTCATTTATGTTCATTCGGTTCGTTTACAACTCTACCGACCATTGTAAGATATTCTTTCTATATGTTAAATATCTTTACTCATTTATAAAGCATTTTCTAGAAACTCTTAAAATTAACAGGTACACATTCTTTAATACATTGTACAATACCTAAACCTCAATAGCTTTGGTTTACATACACTTCCATGTTCTTAATGACGGTTCCGCCTTCCATAAGCTCAACTGCCCTTCTCCCCACCTCCCACTACATCTTCAACCCCAATCTTCTCTCAACTTCTTCGTATCCTCTCAGATTTTCGCATGTATAAAAAGAGGAAAACCTCCTCTCTTATCATTGCTTCATAATTCTAAGGTTCGTGCACATGCTTTTGATAGACGTTTGATCAATGAAGCTTCAAATCAAAGAGAAATATCACGTTTGTAAATTCATTTTGTTGTATTTTTATTATTTTTAATGTTTGTTTACCTTTTAAAGGATGATGATGGTGGTGGTTCCTCTTTCAACCTCCGACTACCTCGGTGTCACAAGAAATATCATTCATATATATATATATATATATATATATATATATATATATATATATATATATATATATATATATATATATATATATATATATATATATATATATATATATATATATATATATATATATATATATATATACTCACTAATAAACGAAGCAATTTAATGCCACGTGTCGTCCCCTTATTAACTTAGCCTACGTGTCCTCTTCTTATTAATTTTCAGCCTTTTTTTCCGCCCAAACCTTAAAACCGGTAACAATCGCACAAAATCAGGAGCAATTTTGATACGAGATTTAAATTTTGAAATCTGATAATGCTTGGTATCCGTAAATCTTGGAAACTATTTGCAATCACCTATTTTTCTCCCCTGATCCACCATATCGCCTTGCATCCATGCTTTCTCTGGTTTCCTCCTCGCCACATGACCATCATACTCCCCCTTCCCATCGCTATTTATTCTCCCTCTTGCTACCGCGGAACCTGAACACCTCGTGCTGGTTTTTTCTTCTACACATTTTTATTGCTTGATTTTTCTTGCACCTAAGCATCCAAGGTACTGCTATTCTCTTCCCTCATCTGTCAAGTACATCGGGTCCTCACCTTCCGTCCCCTTTCTTTTATATTGTAAGAATTTCTTTATTTTTGGTAGGGTTAGCAAGAACACTTTCAAAATTCATAGGCTTTCGGAAAGGAATTTTTAATTCCATTATTCTTGCTTTTGTTTGATGCTAAAAATTATCTTTTTGGTTCAATTGAGTTTTTTTTTCTTAATTATGATTTACAGATGGGTTGGTTAGTACAAGGATTTAGCAAATGCTATGTTTTCATTGTTTTTACTGGGAGATTAACCAATGGAGTGGTTTTGTATCCAATCACCTTCTTCACGAAAAAATAATGTGCTTGAAGAAGATGATTTCGCTACACCACTTCCATTAGGGCAAAAAAGTTACTACTGATTGATCCTTCTTCATTGTTCCTAATATGTGCAGATGCAGAGAATCAAACGGCAATGACGAAAATCAGTGAGCGTGAATTGCATATATCTATATGAAGAACAAATATTTGTGAGTTGATCAGGAAGATTCAAGATTTAAATATTGTATTTTGGTGAAACTTTAATAACCACGATCTTAAGATCTAAAATTGATAAACCCTAGATTCTCCCCAACCGATGATTTCAACGCCATACAATCGATGCATCCATTGTCTGTGTTACCGGTTCCTTCATCATCAGGTAAGCATTTATATAGCTCTGTTCATGTTTATGATTTTGACTTCATTGTTTATTGTATTTGCTATCCCATTCGACTCTTTAGCCGCTCCTTCCTCTGTTTATTCGATTTTTCTCTCCACTGGTCAAACCATGATCCCTCCTCTATGTTACTTTTTTTTTCTTGATGTTGTTCGACAAGTATCCATTACTTGAATGAAACTCAAAGACTTTGTATCCCAACAAGAAGCTCATTCGCATTAAATGAGTGTTAAGGGTGTCAATCCCTAACAAATGTGATCGGAAATAGAATCCGACCAGTCACTGCTCAACTGCACTGGATTAGAGTACAGGGTAAGCAGGGTCGAACCTCAAGGACACGGAGTTCAAGGTTTATGCCTTAAAATGTAAAAATAAAGGAGGGGGGGTTTGAGTAACAAATAACAATAATAAATTGCAGAAACATGCAAATAATAAAGCTTGATGAAAATCAATAATAAAAAGGCCTAGTCCCGAGTCTTCAATGTTCAGCGTAATAAAATGAATCCGGTCGACGTGCTTAAGAATACAAATCCAAGTTGGCTTTTAAAATTCATAAAATATAATCTTTATGAAAATAACTTGCTAAAATGTTTAGATAAAGGTCCGCTTATTACCTAAACCTAGTTTCATTTTACCCGACCTAAGGTCCGCTTATAGGCCGAATGCAGAAACCGCATAAGGTGTGCAAGTACCAATCAATGTCCAATTCTTCGCGTCCGCTGGGAAGTGTGTGGACATATGACCAGATTCTAAACAAGGAATTGGGCGCTTGTTTTTGTTACCAAACATCAACTGTGTTCAGCGATTAGGTGCCTTACACAGTGGATTAACAGCGTTTGAAAAAGATCCAATTAAGATGGCCAGTCAAAAGTAAATCAAATTCAAAACTCAGATTGAAACAAGAAAATGATCATTGGAATTATTCAAAAGCATTCATCGAACCGAATGTTTCAATTTATACACCAAACATATCCAAACTCAGGACTAGAATGCGGTTTCTAGCCAGACATGGCTAGAAATGAATCAAAAATACAAAATTGTAATCGAAAACGTCTTACAAATGATAAAAATACGAAACCGAATCTCGAGAGTCGTGATTCGGGCTTCAAAAACCTTCTAAAAACTGCTTGGAAGTGTCTCGGGGTCGTGGCTAAAGCGCAGGAACTGAACTCCCCTTCTGGCAGGCGAAAATGGCTATTTATAGGCTCCAGGCACATTAGCGTCGCTAATTTTGGGGATTAGCGTCGCTAATATTCGAATTCCCCAAAACTCGTTCGCTGGTCAAACGCGAATCTCGCCCGCGGATTTTTCTCAACAGCACGGATTAGCGTCGCTAATCCTTAATATTAGCGGCGCTAATCTTCAATTTTCACCATTTTGACATTTTTGGCCCTTTTTTCCCATTTTTCGCGATTTCAGAAATTAGCGTCGCTAATGTGAGAATTAGCGTCGCTAATATGTTAGAGTCGCTAACTATAAAAGTTAGAGTCGCTAATCTTTAAATTCCAGCATTTTCATTTTTAGTCCCTGCTTGTTCCAACTTTGGTCCTTTTTCGCCCATTTTGCTCATTTTTGCTTAAAAACCTGCATAATTTATATTTTCCAAGTAAAGTGAGTATTTTAGTCCTTTTTAGCTTAATTTATTTATAAAAATACCCTGATATCATATAAAATATGTACGAAATACGCACGATATCAGAATACCCCACACTTGGACTTTGCTTGTCCCCAAGCAAAATAGAGTTTTTCGACCTTTCTAAACAATTGCTTTAACAATTCCCGCATTAATTACCCACATCCAAAATAATGAATACAAAAAGATTTCAAATTGTACCAGAATCATAAGCATACATGTGTGTTGGTCCTTCTTAACTGGTCATTTTCCAATTAAACTTCATTCCTGTAAGCAATAAATCCCTAGTGTGCCCACTACTCATTTTTGCATCCCCTAGAAATATACCCTTCAAAAACCGCCTAGGCTCAAGACTTATTGCTAAGTTCCCAAGGTCACTTTTTTTTTTGTACTCACACAATTAAATGATCTTTAGTTTATTCCAAATAGTTTCTTTTTAATTTCGATAGCTTGAATTCTTGGTGTGGAATATCACCTAAGCTGCACCAATTATTACCAATTTATTTATTATTTGCACCTTCGGGACTAACGACTTTCCATGGAACTCTTGATTACAAATTTTCGACCCTAGATTGTACGGGGTCTACTCATTCAAATTCTAAGGGCCGTTAAGGAAATCCCATGACTTTCTATGGCACCCGTGTAACGAACTTTCGACAACATTATCCCAAACCAGACGGTCTTAGGTAATGAGGTGAGGGAAACCACCCTTTTCATGTCTACCGATTCGAGTACCATAGGCCACAGATTGGATTTTCCCTCCTGAGTCTCGATCTTATAGTGACTTTTTCATCTTTGAGATTTTCTCGATTTTTTTTTCTTATTCAATCGAGGCTCTTTCTTTCCTCAGTTTGGCAACAGCATAGGGTCTGTACTTTTGTAACAAAGGGAACCTAACTCAATCTGTTTTGACTAAGGCTTAGCTATGTTTACGACTAAAATGACACCCTTTGAAAGATATCATGTGCTAAAAAGTTTTTAGAGGGGTCTATTTCGTCAACAATGCAAAACCATGTTGTAGGGACACACTAATTATCTACCAACTTTCAAGTCAAAAATTCAATTTAGAAAAATAATCAGCCACATATAATACCTATGAAAGCTGAATAAACTCAAAATTCTATTCCTATCCATTATTTCAGATGTATTTATATTTATTCGTTCAATTTCGGGAAATTATTAAGACAAAAAATTTTAAAATTTGGTCAAATAAACCTAAATTGCTTAAGTGTAACGCCTCACCCCATACTTAAATTATACAATGTCCCCATTGTATATATTGCATTAAATTAAAGAGGGAGAAAAAAGGAACAGACTCCCCTGGGTGAGTTGTAGCTTTCACTTGTTTGGGACAAGCTTTTCAGGTTTTTTGTTGAGCAGATCGCGCTTCATAACCGCTTTTTATCACAACCAAGAGATAAAAATAATAGTGGGTATGACCCCACACTTATTTCGAGCTCAGTCTCGTTGGAACAATATTTTTGCTGAATTCGAAGCTTATTTAGTTGGATTCATCGTTGCTTCCCAATTGCACCTGTCAAGCAGTTTAAAAGAAAGAGGAAAATAACAAAGAATAGAAAATAAAATAAAATAGAAATAAAAAGAAATAATCATTAGAAAAATAAAAATAAAGATAAAAATAAAAATAAACCAAACCAAAACAAAAGTAAATTGTTCATAAAAATCCCAAACCAAACAATCAATTATCAAATAACAATCTCCCTGCTCAGATGTTGCTATCGACATCTTCGGGCTCCCTGTTGGGAGGGGGTCGACGTGGTTGCACGTTAGAACGTGCCATCATCTGCTCCATACACTCGCCCATCCAGTACATGTATTCTCTCTGGTCTTCTATCAACTTTCTCAATCCGCCAACTTCAGCTCTCAACTCTTGTACCTCTGGTGATATAACAGCTGGCGTCGGCACCTCTTCCTCTTCTGGATCTGAATCTGACGCTTCAACCCATCCGCCCTGTGGAATGTGCGGATTAACCAAAACCGCTTTCCCGTCTTCTAACCTTAGGACCCCCATAGAGACCAGATCATCCTGTTGTAGTAGGACAACAGGAACACGCTCGAATTGTTCCAAAACCTCCTCACTTCCTAAACCATAAGACCGCGCCAATCGAGTGATATAATGACCTCCGTAAATGGGGCTATCTGGCTTTTCGCAATTTGCAATGCGATGCAGATAAGCGATAATCATATAGGGGAGGTCGCATGTTCTTTTCCTTGCGATCATTATCCACATGAAATAGAGGTCGGTTTCCAAGATGCGTGTCACCTCGCTCCGAGGGGCGAAGGCGGTTACTACAAGTCGGTGCAATATCCGATGCACGGGCGATCGGATATGTCCTTCAAATCTATCAAATCGATTGTAGTAGCCTTTGCCAATGGTAGACCAGAAAGTGGTGGCATTGAACTCGGGTGGGAATTTGCGGCAGCACTGGCTAATAAAGTTAGGATATTCATGACTTCTAGCCACTTGAGGCGTGTATAGCTCGATTCTTTCTGCAAACTCCATAAGGCTGCATTCCCTTTCAATTCCATCAAACCGAAATGAGATGATATCAGGCGTCCCTACTTCTCGGAGTTTGTCAACATTTAAGGTGGAGAGGAATTCCAAAACAAGCTCTGTGTATGTTGGCTCGTTTATGTGGAATATCTTCCACCATGCTGTGTCCAAAAATCTGACAAACTCCCCTTCAGTCCACTCCTGTCGGGAAAGAGGCTCTAGTTGCTTGTCGAGACCAATCTCAATAGCAAGTTTCCAGTCAAGAACATGGGAAGGCATGATTTCCCGCCCTTTCAGATTTCGAAGCTTTCTTAAAAATTCCTTTTTTGTAGCAATTGAGGCGGGGTGGCGGCGGTACGGGAGATGTTATTGAAACATTCGGGATAACCCTCTTCCTTGGGGTGCAAATAATTTTCACCATCTTTTGATTTTAGGTTTAGAGTGGGAAAAGACCTTTGGCTGCTAATTTTCGGAGTTTCAGAAGGTTTAATGAGTCAAAAAATCGGATTAGAATTAATATATAGATTCAACAAACCGAAAAGATAGCAAAAAAAAACGAATTTCCTGCATTTTCGCACATTAGCGTCGCTAATTTTTCAAGTTAGCGTCGCTAATTAGCGACCTCACCTTTTCACGCGTTTTTGCTGAAGTTAGCGGCGAGATTGAGGGGCTGAAGGGTTAGCGTCGCTAACCCTTAAAGTTAGCGTCGCTAATTGGCCAATTTCCACTTTTTTTTTTTTTTTTTTTTTTTTTTTTTTTTTTTTTTGTTCCTCCGTTGTCCCGTACGTGATGCTTTGAGTCGGGATTTTCCTAAAATAAATTAAAAACAAATAAAAACAACCAAAAATAATTAAAAATAACTTACAAACGCCCGGGTTGCCTCCCGGTTAGCGCCTCTGTTTAGTGTCGTCGGCCCGACCTCGCCCGGTTTGGATGTTTCATTTAATGTCCTCCGGTACCTCCAGCTTTTCTTCGATCTTCTTTTCTTCCACGAAACCTTCATAAAACGGCTTCAACCTGTTGCCGTTTACCTTGAATATCTTGTTCGTTTTCAGGCTCCTTATTTCTATCGCTCCGTGGTCAAATACCTGTACGACCACAAACGGTCCTACCCATCTAGACCGCAATTTTCCAGGAAACCACTTGAGTCTTGAGTCGTATAGCAAAACTTTCTGACCAACGCTAAAATCTTTTCATTTGATGTATTTGTCATGCAAGCGTTTGGTCTTTTCTTTATATAACCTCGAACTCTCGTATGCGTCGTCACGGAGTTCCTCAAGTTCCTGTAATTCCAACTTCCTATGTACCCCCGCTTCATCTATTTTCATATTCAACTTCTTGATTGCCCAGTATGCTCGATGTTCAAGCTCGACTGGCAAGTGACATGCTTTACCGTAGACTAAGCGGTAAGGAGACATACCTATAGGGGTTTTGTAAGCTGTCCTATAGGCCCATAAGGCATCATCCAACCGAGCGCTCCAATCCTTGCGAGTTGTATTCACAGATTTTTCAAGGATTTGTTTAATCTCGCGATTGGAGATTTCAGCTTGACCGTTGGTTTGCGGATGATAAGCTGTTGAGACTCGATGTTGCACCCCATATCTTTTCAAGAGGGTACTGAATGCCTTATTCAGGAAGTGGGTGCCTCTATCACTTATTATGGCCCTTGGAGTGCCAAACCTGCAAAAAATATTAATTCTCACAAAATCAATTACAGTTTTAGCGTCATAGTTTCTTACAGCTTTCGCCTCCACCCATTTAGAGACGTAATCCACGGCCAGAAGGATGTATAGATTACCATACGACGACGGGAACGGCCCCATAAAATCAATACCCCACACATCAAAGATTTCGCAGACTAAGATTGGGGTCAGTGGCATTTGGTTTCTAGACGTTACCGCTCCAGTTCGTTGACATCTCGCGCAATTCTTGCAATGTAAGTACGCATCTTTGAAAATACTTGGCCAATAGAACCCGCATTCCAACACCTTCCTTGTTGTTCTTTGAGGACCGAAGTGTCCTCCACAGGCATGCTCATGACAAAAGGAGAGGATAGAGGGCACCTCATCATAATGTACGCACCTCCTAATCACTTGATCTGCCCCTTGCTTCCACAAATAGGGGTCATCCCAGATGTACCGCCTCGCTTCAACCTTCAACCTTTCTCTTTGAGCTCTATTGAATTTGGGAGGAAATTCTCCCGATACCAGGTAGTTGCAAATGTCAACATACCAAGGTAATTCTTGAATTTTAAAAATGTGCTCATCAGGGAAAGCATCACGAATTGGCTCGGTCTCTCCTTGTGGTGTAATGCGGCTTAAATGGTCAGCCACCAGATTTTCCTTTCCACTTTTGTCTTTTATCTCGATATCAAACTCTTGTAACAAAAGGATCCATCGGATTAATCGTGGTTTTGAATCCTTTTTTGTTAGCAAGTGTCTAATGGCAGCATGGTCAGTGTAGATGATCACTTTGGCACCCAGGAGATATTGACGAAACTTTTCAAGTGCAAAAACCACTGCCAAGAGTTCCTTTTCAGTCGTGGAGTAGTTACCTTGAGCATCATCCAAAACTTTTGACGCATAGTAGATGACATGATGGGCCCTATCAACTTTTTGACCCAAGACAGCCCCGATGGCTGTGTTACTTGCGTCACACATTATCTCGAAAGGTAAACTCCAGTCAGGTGGTTGTATGATAGGAGATGATGTGAGTAGAGTCTTCAAGTGATCAAACGCTCGCTTGCAGGCATCGTCGAATTTGAAATCGACGTCTTTCTGTAGAAGATGGCACATTGGAACTGTGATTTTTGAAAAATCTTTAATAAATCTTCTATAAAAGCCTGCGTGCCCCAAGAATGATCGAACTTCCCGAACATTCGTTGGATAGGGCAAATTCTTGATGACATCTATCTTCGCCTTGTCGACCTCCAGCCCATTTTTGGAAACTACGTGTCCCAAAATCAATCCCTTGTCCACCATAAAGTGACACTTTTCATAATTGAGGACAAGATCTGTGTCGATGCACCTTTGTAGAATTTTTGTGAGATTTTCTAAGCAATGATTGAATGAGTCTCCATATACCGTGAAATCATCCATGAAAACTTCAATTATCTCTTCTACATATTCAGAGAAAATACTTACCATGCATCTCTAAAACGTGGCCGGTGCATTGCAAAGGCCAAAGGGCATCCTCCTATAAGCAAACGTGCCAAAGGGGCACGTGAAGGTCGTCTTTTCCTGGTCTTCAGGTGCTACAGGGATCTGATGGAATCCAGAGAATCCATCCAAACAACAATAATGCGATTTCCCAGCCAGCCTCTCCAACATTTGATCAATGAAAGGCAATGGGAAATGATCCTTTCTGGTTGCAGCGTTTAATTTCCTGTAGTCTATGCACACTCTCCACCCATTTTGTACTCGAGTGGGCACCAGGTCTCCATCTTCATTCTCCACAACGGTAACTCCAGCCTTTTTAGGGACTACTTGGACTGGGCTTACCCACTTGCTATCAGATATGGGATATATCATCCCGGCGTTCAACAACTTCATTATTTCTTTCTTGACCACCTCCATCATAGGTGGGTTCAATCTCCTTTGCGGTTGTCTTGAAGGCTTATAATCATCCTCCATTAGAATTTTGTGCATGCATAAGGAGGGACTCAACCCTTTTATATCAGCGATCGTCCAGCCTATCGCTTTCTTGTATCGTTTTAGGAGAGTGATCAGCTCCTCTTCTTCCTTTTCCGTCAATTTGTTTGATACGATGACAGGGAGTGTCTCTTCGTTTCCCAAGTAGGCATATTTAAGATGCTCGGGCAAAGTTTTGAGCTCGAGCTTTGGTGCTTTTACTACTGAAGGAAGGAGCTTTTCGGTTGAGTCGGGTAGTTGCATCATGGCCTGTTTGTTTTTCAGGTCTTTTCTCTCCTCAACTGCCTTCACCATTGTTTTCAGATCTCCATTTAGCTCAAACTTCTCTACCAATTCTTCTATCTTTTGCTCATCCAAAGCGTTATTCAATACCAAACTCAAGGGGTCACTGCTGATTAACTCAAAGAGTTCCTCAGCAAGTGGTTTAATGATATCTACGAAATTCAAAGAATGCACATCGGTTGGGTACTTCATGGCTTCGTAGATGTTGAAATTGATGACCTCGTCATCGAATTCCATGGAGAAGGTACCAGCATAGACATCAATTTTCGTTCTCGCAGTACTCAAGAACGGCCTCCCTAGTAGGATTGAGTTTGGGTTGGGATTGTCGTCATCCCCCATATCAAGAACATAGAAATCAACTGGAAAGACAAGCTGATTAACTTGGACAAGTACGTCCTCCAATACTCCCTTGGGATGAACTATTGAACGATCTGCGAGTTGAACTATAATCCCCGTCTTCGCTAGACTCCCAAAACCAGTTGCTTTGTACACAGAATAGGGCAAGACATTAATCGAAGCCCCCAAATCAAGCATTGCTCTTGGTATGCTTATGTTACCCAGTTTGCAAGGTACGGTGAAAACACCTGGATCTTTGCATTTCTTTGGTATCCGCCTTTGTAGAACTGCGGATGCATTTTCTCCGATTTTGACTGTCTCGTACCCCTTTAACTTTCTCTTTGAAGTACATAGCTCTTTGAGGAACTTGGCGTACCTGGGTATTTGTTTAATAGCCTCCAGGAGGGGAATGTTTATTTCAACTTTTTTGAAAATTTCAAGTATTTCATTCTCCCCCTTTTCTCTTTTATCACCTCTTAGTCTTGAGGGAAAAGGTGCGGATTGTATTTTGGCTTCTACAGGTTCTGGGTCTTTCGGCTTTGGCTCTTCAGGCTTTTTCGGCAGTTTCTCCACTTCCAGCTCTTCCTCTTCGATCGAGGCCTTAGGCCCTTCGTATTGTGTACCGCTTCTTAGAGTAACGGCATAGGCTTTATGCTTTGGGTTTGTTTCAGTTTGAGCTGGGAGCTTTCCTTGTGCTTCTAGTTTGCTTACTGAGCTAGCAAGCTGAGCCACTTGTTGTTCTAAATTTTTAATGCTCGCCTTCGTCTCGTTTTGAAAAGTTTGTGTACTTGTAGCTAAGCTTTTGACAATATCTTCCAAAGACATCCCAGAGCCGCTTGGTTGAGAGGTAGTTGGTGGTGGACGAGCTTGGTATGGCTGATTTTGCGGTGGCGGCCTGGGTTGATATTGTTGATGGTTTCTTGGTGGGTAGTTCGACGATTGACCTTGATTCCATCCTGTATTTCCTCGCGGTTGATCGTATTGTCTTTGAAATGGCCCCGTGGCTTTGGCTTCTTCGGTTTCTTCTTGTAATAATGGGCACATATCGGTTGGGTGGCCCACTTGTAGACAAACGCCACAAGGTCAAACTGGCGGTTGGGTGGCTTTCTCTTTGGTTAACATCAGAACGGCTTTAGTCAACTCGGAGATTTGAGACTCCAATTTAGGGTTGTTGACTTCATTAACTGCTCTTGGTGGATCTGGATACCATTCTTCCTCCTGGAGAGTATGTTTGGAATCCTCAGCCATCGTATTGATCAATTCTCGAATCTGAGTCGGGGTTTTATCAGTGATTGATCCTCCACTTGAAGCATTTAATAGTCGACGATCCCAAGCTGTTAATCCCTCACAAAAATATTGAAGTAATTGATAATCGGTGATACCGTGCTTGGGGCATCGAGTGCACAACCTTTTGAATCGTTCCCAGTAGCTATGTAATGCTTCCCTTTTCTGTTGCTTAATGCCAATAATCTCTCTGCGTAGGGCAGAGGCTTTCATCTCAGGGAAGTACTTATCAAGGAACATACGAGCTAGCTCATTCCACGTGGTAACGGATCCAGGTGGCAAGTAGTAGAGCCAGTCTCTCGCGGAGTCTTGAACAGCAAAGGGGAATGCCCTAAGCTTGATTTGATCTTCTGTCACGTCATGTGGCTTCATGCCGGTGCACACCACATGAAATTCTTTTAAGAACTTGTGAGGGTCTTCATTTTCGACCCCTCGGAATGTTGGCAGAAGATGAATTAGCCTAGACTTGAGCTCGAAATTGATCATGGCAGGGTAGGTGATGCATAGGGGTTGTTGGGTAACATCTTGTGTTGCCCATTGACGGAGGGTTTGCTCGGGTGCTGCCATGGTGATAGGTGTAGGAATAGGAGTTGGATATGGTGGTGATGTGGTTTCGGATTGGGTTTCGGTAGATGTGACTTGGGTTGATTGGTTTTCTGTGGTAGGATGTGATGTAGAAGTTTGGGAAGTGGGCTGCTTCTTGCGAAGTGTGGCTTGCTTCCTTAGGCTTCTAGCGGTTTTCTCGATCTCCTTGTCAAGTGCAAGTGGTGAACCTGTACGAAGAGATCTTGGCATAAACGTTAGTATTGCCGTGTCCCCGGCAACGGCGCCAATTTGTTAAGGGTGTCAATCCCTAAAAAATGTGATCGGAAATAGAATCCGACCAGTCACTGCTCAACTGCACTGGATTAGAGTACAGGGTAAGCAGGGTCGAACCTCAAGGACACGGAGTTCAAGGTTTATGCCTTAAAATGTAAAAATAAAGGAGGGGGGGTTTGAGTAACAAATAACAATAATAAATTGCAGAAACATGCAAATAATAAAGCTTGATGAAAATCAATAATAAAAAGGCCTAGTCCCGAGTCTTCAATGTTCAGCGTAATAAAATGAATCCGGTCGACGTGCTTAAGAATACAAATCCAAGTTGGCTTTTAAAATTCATAAAATATAATCTTTATGAAAATAACTTGCTAAAATGTTTAGATAAAGGTCCGCTTATTACCTAAACCTAGTTTCATTTTACCCGACCTAAGGTCCGCTTATAGGCCGAATGCAGAAACCGCATAAGGTGTGCAAGTACCAATCAATGTCCAATTCTTCGCGTCCGCTGGGAAGTGTGTGGACATATGACCAGATTCTAAACAAGGAATTGGGCGCTTGTTTTTGTTACCAAACATCAACTGTGTTCAGCGATTAGGTGCCTTACACAGTGGATTAACAGCGTTTGAAAAAGATCCAATTAAGATGGCCAGTCAAAAGTAAATCAAATTCAAAACTCAGATTGAAACAAGAAAATGATCATTGGAATTATTCAAAAGCATTCATCGAACCGAATGTTTCAATTTATACACCAAACATATCCAAACTCAGGACTAGAATGCGGTTTCTAGCCAGACATGGCTAGAAATGAATCAAAAATACAAAATTGTAATCGAAAACGTCTTACAAATGATAAAAATACGAAACCGAATCTCGAGAGTCGTGATTCGGGCTTCAAAAACCTTCTAAAAACTGCTTGGAAGTGTCTCGGGGTCGTGGCTAAAGCGCAGGAACTGAACTCCCCTTCTGGCAGGCGAAAATGGCTATTTATAGGCTCCAGGCACATTAGCGTCGCTAATTTTGGGGATTAGCGTCGCTAATATTCGAATTCCCCAAAACTCGTTCGCTGGTCAAACGCGAATCTCGCCCGCGGATTTTTCTCAACAGCACGGATTAGCGTCGCTAATCCTTAATATTAGCGGCGCTAATCTTCAATTTTCACCATTTTGACATTTTTGGCCCTTTTTTCCCATTTTTCGCGATTTCAGAAATTAGCGTCGCTAATGTGAGAATTAGCGTCGCTAATATGTTAGAGTCGCTAACTATAAAAGTTAGAGTCGCTAATCTTTAAATTCCAGCATTTTCATTTTTAGTCCCTGCTTGTTCCAACTTTGGTCCTTTTTCGCCCATTTTGCTCATTTTTGCTTAAAAACCTGCATAATTTATATTTTCCAAGTAAAGTGAGTATTTTAGTCCTTTTTAGCTTAATTTATTTATAAAAATACCCTGATATCATATAAAATATGTACGAAATACGCACGATATCAATGAGCTCATGAAGTAACGCACATAAGGGCTCGCAAGCTGTTCAATTACAACAAAGAGACCCAATCACGGGTAAATTGAAAATAGCGAACCCACAAAGTAGCAGGTTAGTTTGGGAAATTTAACTAATTTCAATTCTTTGAGGAAAAGTTGCAGTGAGGTTGATTTTACTTTATGCCACGTCATATTGGTTTTCAGGTAGAATATTCGTCTTTTTTTGAAATCGGCTCAATTGAGAAGTGGAATGGAAAAAGCGCAGAAATTAATATTTATTGTTGGACGTTCACAGGTTGAAAAAAGGGATTTTTCAAATGATGATGAAAAAGATGCGGAATTTTTTGCGGTGGCTAATGATGAGGATGATATGCTCAATGAGGTTTTGGTTGATGCATCGTCTCCTTCAAAATTCAATATTTTTTGTGTTTTTTGATGATATTATTTATATATTAAGCAGGAATTTAGGAGGTTATTAAGTATTTATAGCTTATAGAAGTGGAGGAGATAAAGCACAGAAATCGTGAAGCTGGAAATCACATTCCTGACAGGAAAACCTCTTGCCGGCCCCACGTTCTTTGCAGCCAAAGCAGGTGAAGAGCTCAGAGAAGTTAACGAGAGAGATGGGATGGTGGGAGTGAGTGAAGTGATGCATCTGTTCTCCAAAGAGAGCCATCTGTTCTCCAAAGAGAGCCTGATCAGGAGATGTAGGAAACTTAACGGAAAGAGAGTGAAGTGATGCATCTGTTCCCCTTTCCTTTTTCTAACTAAACATCTGTTACACAAAAATGGAAATCTCAGGTGAAAACTCCATGTTACAGTGTTATGAATCAGGTATGTTCCATTGACTTTCATATTTATTATATCAACGTACTTTCCTTGATGTTTTAATTAAAACATATACTTTTGTTGTGTTTAATTTGGTTTTCATTTAGCTTTTTCTTTATAAGTATGTTTCCCTTTCAAATTAAACATATAATGTAAATTCCTCGAGCTCAACGTTGCTATTATTGGTACAAAATGAAAAGTATGTTGCCATTCCCAAAACTTACCTTTTATTAGTGGAAGTATTTTGATCCATATCATGCAAACATGGAAACAGTTGAGTTTGACAAAGGTGTATGAATGTAACCTTGCACAAATCCAAGCAATGGAGAAAAATATGATGTCATCGTCCCATGAAATCGAAAAGCTACAACAAGAACTTGCTATTGCAGAAAAAAAAAAAAAGAGTAAGGGCAGCAGCTGCAACAACTACTCCAGGCAATTTGTGACCTCTGTTTATTATTTTTTTTAGTAAGAGTCACTCACTCATGCATATGTTGTAAAATTAAGTCCATTTACATTCTTTATCATTTATATTTATGTCTTTAAATCATCATATTGATCAGATACAACTTTTGATAGATAGAAGTTGATACTTACATCATTGGGGGTAAAATGGTCCAAAAAGGGTTGATTTTACACACTTTTGACCAAAAAGGTGTGTGTTTGCGAAAAACTAGAAATTTTTATAGAAATAAACATGAATCGGCAAGAAGAACGAGGAAAGAAGGCATGCCTAATTTATTGTGTTGTTTTTTCTTGCTTATAAATATGGCAACTCTTTTCAACTGTTTTGATGATTGAATTTGTTTATCTATGCATTGTATGGCAATGCTTTTGGTACTTGTGTTTCTGACTTTGATAATGATCTCAATTGCAATGAGCTGCAAAAAATCAATAGGAAATTATTAATATTTTCAATTTTGTATGCTATACTCTAATGTATCCCCAATTTACGCATATTTGTTTTATTTTAGCATCTTTATAAATATGATTATTATGTCGTTTTTTCTCCATAAAAACGGGTTCTATTTTGATTACTAAAAATTAGATTGATGAGTTCAGGAACATTAGTTTTTGATGTCTTTTTTGTGTCAATGTCTAGAAACATGATTAAAATTCAAATGAAGAAGAAATAGATTTTATTTCCAAACATACAACTAAAATTCCAATACAAAAAGAATTTATTTTCTTATGCAAGTGTAAACCAAATTAGAAAATAATTAGTGTTAGTGACATTTGTGTTAACCTCCAATAAACACCAAAGGGTTAATTTTGCAGACTTACCATCAATGCCATTTATTATGTAAAAGATTATATATATTAAAAGTTAATAAATTGTTTTATTAAAACATCAACAATAAATAATTATTATAACATTTGTGTATAATTAGGTTGTTATAAATTATCAAATAAATAAACGCTGTTAAAAATTTTATAAGTCGTTAAACCATAATATCGAATTTTTTGATGATTTTTAAATCAAATTATTTAACATATGAATTTATAAATTAAACCGTGTATTACACGGGTAAAAACCTAGTATATATATATATATATATATATATATATATATATATATATATATATATATATATATATATATATATATATATATAGTGTAATTATCACACAGTGTAACTGCTCTCTAGGTACTTCTGTTTCTCTTTTGGCTTTCTGTTTCTTGTTTTGTTATTCTGTTTCTTTTTCTATTCACTTTATTTATTTATTTGATTTCACTATTTTTTTGCATTTTGATTTTGCAGGTTAAAATTTTGGTATTTTCTTTGTCAAGTAAAACTTTTTTTGTTATGATTTTTATTGTCAATTGTTGGTATTTCCTTTTAGTTATTGCTCTTTAGGATGTAGAAAACGGTGTGAATCTTTCTCCCCCTGGTATGCGCATCAATACCAAGATGTCTAATTTCCCTCTTTCTCTCCTCTACAGGTCTACATATTATTCAATGAGATACTATGATGCGCTTTGTGTTTTCTTTAATTTATAGATCTTACTACAATACGTGTTCTTGAATTGATTTTAATTTTTGTCAGGATTGCTTTGTTTATGAATATTCTCCCCTGTTTTTTGTAGCTCAGGCAATCCATACTAAAACTCTGTCCATGTTTTTCTTTCAATTTATATTGTAGATGATTTTTAGCTGGTTCTAATCTAAATCATTGTTTGGTAGTAACTTTAATTTGTTGCAATGATTCTGGTCCTTGACCATCTTTAAAAGTTGTATTTCCGATACTATATATTTGTAATTTTGGTGCATTTAGGGACCAAAATTATTACAACAATTGAAAACCGGCGACCAAGTTTATTTGAGTGTTGGTTTATTTGAGACCAACACTGAAGTTTTAGAACAAACTCACAGACCAAAAATGCAATTGACTTATCTCTTCTATTGGCACTTTGGCTTATTATAGTTGTTTCCATGGCAAGAAAAAATTACATAAACATTTAAGTGACTCGAGTTATGCTACTCTAAAGTCAAGATGAGAATGAAGTTTGTATGCTTTGAATGGTACCACTTTCCTTTGACAGATTGACCATTTATAGAGTAGGAAATCTATATTGCCAGATTGGTGATAACCCCATTGTAATTATATTTATGACATATTTGAAATCTGTGATCAATAAACATTAATGTTCAATTTATATTAATCACAATTTTTTTACTTAGACTAACCATTTGTCTCATTCTTATAGTTTGCTTTTGAGTTTGTGCTAAAAGCACAATATTTTATTTTCATTCATCACGGTGTCAATTTTTTTTTCCTTTTATCCATTTTCCTTATCGAAGTTTTTTAGCAGTCCGCACTAATTTCTTTGATTTTCCCTTTTATCCATTTTCCTTCTGTGTGTCCCTTATTTTCATGGAAAGAAAATTAATCGACGAACTTCCCCCTGAATTAGTTCCCGCCGCATTGTGCGGGTACTCCATTAGTTTAAGATTAAATGTTTCAAATGTATTCTAAAAGAGAATAAAACTTTCTTTAAATATATAATCCAACACTATAATGTTATTGATAGGAAAAAAGATAAATTTTGATTGAGAACATTTACGCTACAAGAACAAGACTCTATGGTGACGACACATTCATCAACGACAAAAGTCGTCGGTATAACTCGACATTTGGTGACGACATGTCGCTGCCATATGGTTAAAAGAGTTCGATTGAAAAAAAAATGACATATACCGACAACATTTTACTTGTCTTTGGTGTGGTGTTATCTATGATAGTAATTTATTCATACTTTTCAAAGTCTAGGAATTATAAAATACATTTATACAATTCACAGAGGATATCATAAAATTGATATCATGAATTTGATATATTATTTTCAGAAGATAATAGTATTATAGTCGTGCATCTAGAATCGATCGGTAATGCATCGAAAGTACGAGATATATCCTTGTTTCTCAATGTCTTTTTTATACCCTCTAAATTTTTTTATATCTTTCCTTTATTCCCTGATGTCTTCTTTATTGATATAGATTTTATTCCGTAATGTCTTCTTTATTGGTATAGATTAAAGATTGAAGTTTTCTACGAAAGCGTTACATAAATGACTACCTTTGATTTTTTTTTTATATGTTTGTGGTTTATCTTCCAAGAACGATTATTCTTAATCTGAAATCAATTGATTTGTTTCACTGATTTGTGATTTCAATATCTAAATCCTTGTTTGACTGATAGATTGGTCATTCCATTATCAACTAAGAGCATCTCTAATAAGAGAGCTTTTTCATCAAACTTTTAAATGACGTGTAATTGTCACATCACTACTCTAAAATTTTATCTAAATACATACTATATGAAATCTTTTCATATATGATCCATCAAACTTATTTAGATTATTATATTTCTTTTCGTATTAGTTGGTTAATTTTAATTGGTTGAGTATATACGAGGCCCACCACAAAAGTTGAAAAAGCTCATTGAAAAGCTTATTAATTAACAAGCTACCTTAAAAAATAATGACACTATACATATTAGCTATTGTGGACACATATGACTCGCTTGCATGGCATGAGGGTATAAACCATACTTTTACAACAAATTAACAGAAAGAACAAGATTATCGGTCCAGCAAAATGCTTAGTTGTTTTGGAAAACTATAATATTAGGGCAATCTTAAATAAATTTTAGGGCAATCTTAAATAAATCTTCTTATGTGTGTGGATATGTGTATTGTATAAGTTGACTGCTACACATATATATGATATATCATATATTAAGTTTTTTTTGACACATCCCTAAAATTATCACTATTTTATAGTAATTTATTAAAAAAATGTTTATTTTAGTCTTGTCCTTTAAATCCCAAAATCAAGATTAGGTCTTGCTCATGGTCATGGATAACACCTTGATGAAATCATTCTCAAGCTCGCTTTAAGGAGTCACGCCATCGATTGGCTAAAAATGGAGGAGATTCTGCTTTGCTGTACATTGTTACTCTCTCTCCTCTCTCAAGCACACACGCACACGACGGTTCTTGTTCATTCTTCTCAGAAATTCTGATTTCTCACAAGCTCTTATTCTGAAAAAAGTTTCCGAGCTTCAATGCTTCAAATATATGTACTGAATCATTTTTACACAGGAAAGGAACATTACGTAGTTTCTTGAGATTGGACCTGGAACTACACGTGAATCTAGGTATGCGCACAATCATTTTCATCTTCTTTTTGGTGTATTTGTATATTTTAGATTAATGAAATGCTTAGTGCGATTCGTGAGGTTCGCTCGTCTATTAATGGTATTCTCACTCTAGTAGTCGGAGCTGTTAATTGCCTCTCAATTTAATTTCGGAAAAATGGCTAGAGAACATTCAAGTTCAGATTTCCTTCCTGAACTTCAAAATTCAATATAATTAACAAAATGAACTTTTAGAATCGTAAGAATACCTCCAATTTAGGGCAAATTTGAAACTTAAACCTAAATCCACAAGCTATAATGGCATTCTCACTCTAGTGTCGGAGCTGTTAAATGTTCCGTAACTTTCATTTATACTCGTTTTATAGTTTTAATGGCAGAATACGAAAGCAATCACCATAACTATTACACGCCAAGCGAGACAGCGTTGCAAGCGATAAACACCATAATCCAGCTCCATTTCGAGAAAACCCTGGAGAAGAAACGAGCAGTGGACCAACAGAAAAAGGTACTATTTAAGCTCTTCCAACTCTTCTTCCTCTTTCTGGCCATGGTGTTTGCCGCCCTGGTTCAGTCCCCCCGCCTCCAGTGCCGCCACTGCTGGATACCCATCGGCCTCCTCTCTTTTTCCCACCTCATCTTCTATGTGGCGGTGGCTCAGACCCTCAGGTGCATCAATGGGTTAAAATATCAGCGGAGATGCCATAAGCTGACCCTTGGTTTGGCCACTGAACGGCTCAGGGAGATGAATTTGAGTCATGGAAATGGTGGTGGTGCTGGTGGTGATGATGCAATGGGGGTTGAGTTTGAGGTACATTATCAGGAACCACCACAGAGTTACGTTGGGAAGTTTAAGAGGAATTGGGGCCTTTATTTTGGGTTTTTGATCTTGATCTATGTGTTTATGGTATCTTCATCTGTTGTTGTTCTTTGTTTTTAGAGTTATGTGGGATAGTGGCAGTTTCTAATTAGGGCCAAGTAGTTTTAGACTTTTAGTTGTGAAGTTGTAATTGTCTCGAGATTTTGTAAAAAAATAGAGGCTTGAGAGTTGAGATTTTGTTTGAAGTCATGCGAACTTTTGGATACCTCTAGTTTGGGCCTACTTTTATTTGAGTAGTTGATAAATTCATGTGATAATTTGAACTTGTTTGAACTTATGGGATCTTTTAGATGCCTTTTAACGGTTGATAAATTGAGTAGTTGATAAATTCATGTGATAATTTGAACTTGTTTGAACTTATGGGATCTTTTAGATGCCTTTTAACGGTTGATAAATTGAGTAGTTGATAAATTAATGTGATAATTTAAAAAGCCAATACTTTACAGATTAAAAAAGTTAAGTAGTACCCTCCACACAACCAAAATAGTATTTTTGGTTGTACCAAGCTTTGACATAAATATGTATTTAAAGTAAAAATATATTTTTGGTTGTACCAAGTTTTAACATCAGTATGAGATACTCATTATTTCATATTATCAAATTATTTTTATTTTTGAATTATTTAATAAACATAAATATGTATTTAGATTAAAAATATATTATTTTAAAGACAAAAATAAAATTATGTTATATTATAAAACAGAAAATTAAATGCGTAGAAAAATACATAATTAAAACTAAAACTAGTCGTTGACTTTGTTGTATATATATGTTCTGTCAGATACTGTTAAAGAAATTAGTGCATTTCACTGGAATGTGTTTCCATAACCCGTGGCAAGTAATCTTTGGGTACCTGGAACAAATTCTTCATGAGGATGAAGTGCGTCGTATGGATTATAAATGCAAATAGTCTGACTTTTTCTTCAATTATCATATTATGTAATATGATACACGTGTACATCATGTTGCGTATTCGGTCTAATGCTATAGTCGTGAAGCGTGTTTCACTATGTGCCATTATTTCTTAAGTACTCCTAAAGTTCGTTCCACATCCTTCTTAGCCACTTCTTGTGCTACATCGAATAGTTCGTATGCAGCTTTACGATCTCTGTTTGTAACAGTTCTGGTTCGTCTAACTTTCGTGGTTTCTTGGAGTTGATGGTAAACGATCTCCACTAGTTCAAAGAATGTTGTGACAAACATACCATCACTAGAATCATCATCAAAAAAATCCATATCCAAATTAATCTTTGTGAGAGTGTTATAGAATATCGTTGTGTGAGAGTATATAAAGAGTTATGTTTATTAATAGGTAAATTTTTTAAGAGTTAATCTTTTTTTTTTTTTTTAAATTTGGGCTGTTGCAATTGGTTGGTGGGGTTGGTAGAGTGTTGAATGTGGCATTCTTTGGCGTTGCTTTTCCTACTTTCAACCTATGCCAACTCCTCTATGTCACCTCCATGACATCCTCTACGCCACACCGGGATGGTTTGCATGCCGTGGGGAAGTGCCAAGTCATCTCCACGCCAATATGTTGTATATTGGATGGCCTTAGAATTAAGAATGTCATCCGCCGTGCTCCTGATTCCCATCATGTGGCTCACTTATAATCTTATTGTTATGTATAGTAAATCTCTATATATATTTCTAGTGAATTCACTTGAAACATATTCTTGTGTATATTAATTAGTCATGTCATTATGAAAGTTTTATGATTCACACGGTTTGAGGAATTTTGGTGACTAAGTCATGCTGCGAGAAGACAAGATTGGGATGGAGATAAAGCGATATTTTTAAACACAATCTATGTGTATTTTTTGGTAAAAAGTGTGGGGTTTTGCCCTTATTGGATCCGGAAACAAAGCTGGGTTCTAGCATTACTTCTTAAACCATTTGTGTGTTTGCTTACTCCTACATGATAAATTTTGTTTTGATATTTCATATACACCAAAAAATAAAATTATTGTGAAAGGGATATTGATTTCCAAAAATGTTTTGTTAGAAACAGATATTAAATAAAGGGCAAATTGCAAAAAAAAAAAAAAAAAAAAAAAACCACGGAAATTTTTGATTTTGACACTGTTTTTTTTTTTTTTTTTTTGCAACTAAGTCACTAAGTTTTCCAAATTGTTGCAATTTTGACCATTTGACCGATTATCCTGGTTGCAACTGATGTGGTATGGTGATGTGTCAGTATTTGATGACGTGGTACTGACGTTGCATGATGATATGGTTTATTCTAGCTAAAAATTTCTTTTATTTTGACGTATTGGACTATCAAGATAGTTAATGACCCAACTAACAAATCTACCGGTATATAAATCATAATTACCACTTCTACTAAATATATATTTTACACTTTTAACATAATTATCAGTATATAGTATATACACTCACCGTATATCATCTTACTTTCAAAATATTGCATTTCTATCCTTAAAAAATTAAATAAAATACTCTATCCCTTATAATTGTTATTTTAAATCTTACTTTTCAAATAAAACTATGGTCATACCAGCAACAAGTCAACATCACATCACTAAAGACGACACGTCGTTATGTCACATCAGCTGGCAGCCGGTTTGACCGGTCAAGTACTGTTTCAAATTGAAAAACTTAATGACTTAATTGCCAAAAAAAATAACATGGTGTCAAAATCAAGATTTTGTGTAAACTCAATGACCTTTTTGCAGTTTACCTTTAATTAATATGTTGCATTGTTTATTTTAGATAAATAGTGTATGAAAGTTTAAACCACTTTATATGGTGTTATTGAAGTAAATGTTAAATGAAATAAACATATTGGCTCTCTCTAGTAGTTCATGTGAATGTCATCTTAAATAAACGTGGAAAAGCATATGGTGTGTTTTTGCTTGTATTTTCTATATGGTGACTCTTGGTTTGACTTCCATAAATTGTAGATGTTTATTATATGGATTTATGTCTATTGTGATTCCAATAATTACTTTTTTTAACCTCTAAAGGTTTTATTATATTGTGCGTATATAATAAAGATTATAATCCAAGCAGAAAAACACAAGAGATTACACCGCACACATATCTTAGACAAGAAACGATGATGATAAGAATAATTACGAGCTATAAGTTGCTCAACATGATGAGATATGGGACAAAATATCCGGTGTAGAATAAACTTAGGTAAGTTTCATACTTGGTATGTTTCAGGCATTTTATAAGTTTGACAATTTGTTAGAAAAATGTTTTTGCTTATATATAATAGGTAACATACTTCCAATAGTGCATTAAAATATGTTTTAACGGAAGTGTGTGTTAGACCTGCGTCAGTCGATATGTTCTTTACATACGGCTTGGATTCAAATAATATCAATCGATTATGTTTTCTATGTTTTTCAGGTTACATAATTCTGGCTCAACTTTAGATGAATCAATAATATTTTCTAACAATATTAAAACAATACTCTCATATAGAATGACAATAATATTTCTGTCTAAAAAAAGCATCTTAAAAACATAGAAACTTGACCGTAAAAGTCCAAATTTTGGAAAACAATAAACATGAACATTGTAGGCACATGTTTTATATTTGTATATAGAATTGAATCGGTTAATTCTAAAATCGCATCATATGAATATAAACCATTTCTCTAAGACAATTTTGCTTAGGTGGTTGGAAAAAAAACCATCTCACCTTATAACCAATTTCGACCCATTATGTTTGTGCATCTTGGAAAAAAAACTTGAATGATCGAGAGTTATGTGTTAGGTTTCCACAACAAGTTGAATCCAATCAATTCAATATCATATAAGTTTATTATGATATTTATAAAATAATTAACATCAAAAATATGGTTGAATTGACCAGGTTAAAAAGTAGAATACCACATGGTTAAGCAATTATATCGAACACAACCAAATCGGATGTGAGGCGTTCATATAAACCTGTCTACAGCCATACCCGATAATCTCCAATCACACAGTTTCTTTTTATAATCAGCTTCCAATATGATGTTATTTAACCAAGTGTCAATAACTAACGACATTTAGTAAGAGGATATATTGTTGGATTAGGTAGGGTTTTAGTTCATAGATTCGCAGAAAACCTTTCATATATAACATTGTTTCCAACTATAGTTGCATTTGATATTTTCTTATATAACAATGTTGCTTTTGACACACATTGTCTATTGCTTTTTCTAAAATCAGGTTTCTTTTATAGGAAAAAAATACATCATTGTTCAATGAAACGGAATACAAATTAATAACTATATGTCATAAGTATAATTTTTCAAGACACCATTAAACCATAACTATTGAGAACACAACTGGAGGACCTGAATCATCAATCTTGGCTAAAGTGGTGGTAAGGGTGCAGACATGTGTAGTTAAGCATTATGGAACGTTCAAGAAGTTCATTGACATATTTATGTTTTCTAAGGAACATATAGTTTTCACGAGTGATATAGATTCCAAAAAAGAAGTCAAGGACCACAAAGTCTATAATGGAGAATTTCTTCCTAAGGGAAGAAACAATTTATTGTATATGTATGTTGAAGAATATGTGCGGAGAATGTCATCCACATATAATAGTTGGAGATTGATAAACAAGGATGAGTCAGATCAACTATGAATGTACCACGTCGAGTAAGGAACTGTGCAAAATGATGAAACATGCATACATGGCAAGGAAACCAAGGGTTAGTACATATAGACTATCTCTTGTAAATGACCATGAAGAAATGCATTCTCTACATCGTTTTGGTGAAAATGAAAATAATGTGATATAAAGAGACTGACAGTTGTATGAGTTGTAGCACTTTTAAAAACCATGCTAAATATGTCATCAAAATAAATACCAAGTTCGTTGCCTTCTCCCATTTTTCACAAGTTGAGCTTTATGTGGACGTAAAGAACCATCTACATTATGCTTCCTCTAAAATAGCCAATTATGTTAATAATATTGAACCCATGGCCTGATAAACAAACACCCAAATTCAAATTAGTAATAATAGCATTATACTCATCTATCATATCATTAAACCAGCTAAAGGATCTTTAAAATGTTGTAGATAATTACGGAGGTACCTACAACAAGAATTTATAGGTAGCATTTGAAGAAAGTGTTGGGATATTGGTAAGGTGTAATAAATCATCAAGGAAATCATAATAGGGGGTCGAGTGCGATCCATGGAACCAAATATGAGATATTCTCATAAAAATGGCATGTTTTAAGATTATGATTTCTTGGTAGACAAGACAAGGCATCGATAAACACCATGGTGGGGGGATATGATTTGAAGAAAAAAGGTGATACGAGGGGTGCGTTTATGCAAAAGTGGGGGTCAGGTAAAAAAGACTCCCGAAAACACAAAGATGAGCATATGATGCCTTTTGAAGAAAACGTTTATAATACAGTGTGCCATTTTTACGGGTTGAGGAAAGGAAAATATTGAGAAGATAACTAGCCAGATTCTAGTCTTCAACTTAATATGTTGAGGGTAAATAAGCATAAAAAGAAGTAATGTACAATATTATTTATTGTGTGTAGTATCATGTCGGATTTTCAGTTTTGTTGTGAAGTATGATGGGAAGAATATCATATGTGAATTCCATTAGAGTCGCAAAGGTTATGATATTTAAGTTATTAAATTCTGCACCATTAGTTATTAAATTCTGCACCATTGTCTCATTGGAAGGCTTGAAAGTCTCCAAGGATAGGATATTTAATGTAGGCGCCTATACGAGCTACTTAAAAAAACACAATATATCTTAAATTTGAAAGCCACACCTAAAGAAAGTGCCAATAATGATCTAAGAAAACAATATAGTATTTAATACCACTATGACTTTATAATAGAGTAGTCAATACATTAGAATTAGCAACTTAAAACGAATCATACAACAAAATAAGATAAACTAAATGGATGTATAACATATTACCTAACTGAAAAGTTTGGCACACAATATTAGACATTTTATTTGTGAAGCCTGTGTCCCAGCTATAATTTTCAAGGCTTTAAAGAATTAATTTCTAAGTATATTGATGGGTTTGAATCTATGCAGCGCTATCATTATGGTGATAGCTGGGCATATGAGGGTTTAAGTCCGCATGCGGAGTATGGCTAATAGCGACGCTATCAGCCATGCTTAGCAGCGTGATGCGTCGAAATGCTAAACCCTAGATCTTGGGTTTTGAGTCATAGTTAAAGTCTCTAACTCCTAAACCTACCTATTTTATCAGTCAACATCCCTTATAAACCCTAGAGACAAACCCTTGCTCTCTTTTTGTGATTCTATATCCATTTCTTACTTTGAGGTGTGCTTTGAAGAAGATGAAGAAGGGGTAGTGCAATGAAGCATTCTCCAACCAAGATCCAACATCTTTTTCATATTTTAGACCATTGTAAGTAAGAAAGTTCCCTGCTTGATGTTTTCTTTGCATAGATCTATGAGTTAAAGGATTTTTATGGCATGTTATGGTCCATTCTTGTTGTGTTCTTGGAGTTAGAAAAACTCCAGGTTTCCTAGTCGTTTTTTAGACCATTTATGGAGTCTTTAAACCAGAAAATAGATCATGTTCAAGCTTTCTTTAAGCCATGTAGGAGTTTTGATGTTTTGGACCTCTTTTCACCTAGGGTTTGGGTTGGACATGTATTGGACATACATATTATTATCGATTAGTAGCCTAATGGATGAATTCTGGAGAACCCTAGCCATTGGCTTAACGGATTAAGCATTTAACAAAGAAATTGGAATGTTCAAAGATAGTGTCGCTAACACCAAGGGATAGCGACGCTACCTCTGAAGGAACCCGTATCTGATCGCGTCATGTGGCGATGCGATGGGCCATAGGACGCGACACGATTTGCGTGCTTTGACTTTGACCTGTTAACCGTTGACTTTGACCAGTTGATTTTTGGTCAAAATTTGATGGATTTAAGATACAAATTAAGGGGTTGACTTTTTATTGGATTGTGTCAATTAAATGTATATAATGGTGATTTAGGTGGTTCGAGTTGCTAAATGTTGAGGAACCAATAGAGTGTGTGTTACGACTTTATGATCCATATAAGTTTTCTCACTATACTATGTGTGACGTTGCATGTGTAGGTAGCCTGAGAGCCGTTAAGGTAGAACTGTGTGCTTAGACTAGTATGGTCTTTTTTTTGTTATTGTTTAAGCCGTATAATTTGTTCTTATGGCTGTTGTGCCTGATGCCCGATAAGGCTAGACGATGCTTGATGCTCGTTAGGGTTGGACTGTGCCTGATGCCCGACAGGGTTGGACCGTGGTTGATGCATGGTAGGGTTGGATTGTTCCTGATGCCCGCAAGGGTTGGGCGGTGCCTCGTGCCTGCTGGGATGGATTTGTATGGTGTGTTTGCTATGTGATGGGATGTGTGGTATTTTGGAGAACTCACTAAGCTTTATGCTTACTCTCTCAAGTTAAATGTTATTCAGTACTTCATCAGATAGGGGAAAGGACCCAACAAGACTGTACTGCATCTTGCACGATTTTTTAAGACTTCCGCTAATTTATTATTTGTACTGGATTTGATACTAAGGATTTTGGATATGTTGTTTTACCAAACATTGAACGGATATTTTTATGGTACTAAAATGGTTTCAACATTTATACTATAATTTTGAAAATGAAAATTTTGACCTTAAAATTTGGGACGTTACATTATTCAAACAATGACACTAATTGTTGAAAAAATTGTTGATCGATATGATTGAGACATTGATTCCAAAGAGATGATCCAATAAGATGTGTGCTTGAGTAGAGAGGGGGGGGGGGGGGAACAACCCCCTCTGCCCCAATGATGTTCTGCCTTTGCTAACAATTGAGAATACCTGAGTTGGTATGAAGAGGAGAAGTAGCTCCAAAGTCCATATACAATCCTATATTTTTCGAATCATTTAATGCCATGGCGTTGAACACTTGTGGTAAGCCGTCGCTTGGTCTTGAGATGCTTCGTTCGATGCGTTTGGACCATGTGATTGTTGGGATACAATATGGAGGAGTCACCAATAGATATGTGTCAAAGTTCATTAACCAGTTGGATAGTTTTGATGTGTTTATTATCTCGCAAAAGAGTCTGAAGATTCTTCCAAACTTGTCGTGCCATTACGTTTTTCTTCAAAATCATTTGCAACAAGGGATGTGGAATTGTTTAATATATCTACAATTTCACGGTGGAATCAATTTGATTCCATTTAGCGTTATTCGACGTAGTAGGAGTAGGAGACTTATCGTTGGTTTCCTCAAGATTATGCGCAACGCCAAAGTGGATGCACTGTGTTTGGAAAAGCTCCCACCATGCATCATAATCAAGTGATCCATGTCAAGGATGAGAGGAATATATGACTTAGAAGAGATGAGAAGATGGTTGACGGAGGCCAAGATAAAGATTTAAGGATCGAAATTGTTGAAAATATATTTTACTCCAATACCATGATAATTATATTTTTCCATGAATAATTATCTCCCCCCTAATCCCAACAAATAGACATATAGGGCGTGTTTGGAAAAATTAGCTGGAAGCTGGTAGCTGATAGAGGGTAGCTGGTAGCGGGAAGCTGGTAGCGAGAAGCTGTGACTTTTAGTTTGTATATAACTGTTCGGCAAAAGTAGCTGGAAGCTTTTAAAATATGTAAAATTACATAAAAGGACATCTGCGTAATTATTGGTTATAGTTTTAAGGGTATTCTAGTAATTAATGGTATAATTGGTAGAGCTTTTTGTTAAACGCTACTTCAACTAGCTTTTGAAATAGTAGCGTTTAGTTTAAAGTAAAAGCTTCAAGCTCGTGTCGCCGAACGAAGCTTTTGGTTTTTATTAGAGCTATTTTCTAAACGCTAGAAGCTAGAAGCTCTCAAACGCTTCCAAAAGCTCCGTACCAAACACGCCCATATATTAGTGCAAATGGAATATAAAAAGTGGGCCGAAAATGGATCGAACTATAAAACTTTAAAATAATATATAAAATAATATATAAAATAAGATATAAAAGATATCCCTATCTAATAAAATGCTATATAGTTTTAAGCCAAGCAATAAACTATACAAATAATATATACACTCATAAAAGAAATGTATCCATATCTAATATATGCAATATAGATTCAAGCATGTATGAACATTTGACGACTAAATTTATGATATTTTATTTACAATGCCAAAATCGTAGAGATCAGAAAACGTAAGAAAAAAAAAATTAGTTTATTTTTTATTTGAACGACAATCCTACTCCTATACTATACAAATGTGTGCTCTATGACTAAAACCCACATATTTCCAAACACCTTGATATTTCCAAACACCTTAACGTTAGTCCCTTTGGGTATTTAACAATAAGTAAGTTCATACTTCATACTTCATGCTGATCAAATATGAGAATATGCAATTAATCATAGCCAGTCATCACTGAAATAAAACACATAACACTATTGATGGCTTAGTCAGACTTAATTGGTTGAATATCGAAATTACGTGTATAAAATGATCACTCATTATTATTTACTCTAGGAAGATTTACGTGTCATTGGTCAACACCTGGACTTTTTCCTCGACGTCGACCTATGTATCTACATTTCACAATGGATTTAATTTTCGGACTGAATTTTGTCTTCGATGGCGATGGAATTCTTACAATGAGCAATAGCAGCTTGAATTGCAGCATGTAATTCTTCCATGGTGCTTTCACTTGTTGTACTTTTGGTGGGACTCACAGTCCCTGGGGTAAGAAGGAATCCGCTGTTAGCCGGAGAAGTCCGCATAGACGCCGGCGCCGAGAACTGCCCTCTTCTCTTACCACCTCTACTCATATGCGGCGGTTTACTACTCCTGGAACTCAACGAGTTTCCCGAAAACGAATATGATTGGTGGTTAAATGTCGTATTTGACCTCCTCGACTTTGGAAATGACAACAAAGGCCTTACCATTTTCATGTACCTCTTGATGAGCTGACTTAAATCTAACTTCAGCTTCTTGTAGTTATTTCTCTCTCTATTTTGATCTTCATCTCTTTCTCTCTCTTCATCACACCTCTTTTTCCATTTGGGTATACTAAAGAGTGAAAAAGATTTGGACTTTGGCCTATTTTGATTGCTAGTGGCGACCTCAGCCTCTTCGAAATCGGAGAAGGCGGTTTGGTGGTGGCAGTGGAAGCTGGTGTTTCCGATGGTGTTGGTTGGGTCATACAGGAGGTTGCTAGGGAGGGTATAACTGTCCATTGAGTTTGTGGAGGAACGAGGGGAGACAGGGAGAGGAGATAGGAGGTGAAGAGGAAGGAGGTGGCCGTGGAAGAAGATATCATCCGCCGGAGATAAGTCAATCGCTGCCAATGGTGGTGATGGTAGAAGAGAAGTAGTATTGGTGTTATGATTGTTATCACTATCATAAGTATGAGAATTATGATGTTGAGTGGAAGTTGGTGACGAGTGTGGACGGAGAGAGACAGTGAAGGAGAATTCGTGAGTGGGAGATGAAGAGGCTGACGGAGGTGATGCGGTGGCCGGTGGCGGCGGAGACGGTGGTGATGATGGATTTTGGCAAGTTTGTTGGAGTAGCATTGATTCTTGTTTCTCAAAGTATGTTTGCGCATCATCGGCGTTATCCCTCATATCTACGATGTCCATGGTTACCGAATTGCTGACAACTAGTAACAGAAAACTAGATAACAAAAAGCTATGGAGCTCAGCGAAGAGAGAGATAGAGAATGAGAACAAGTAGAGTTAGGGGCTAAGCTACTTTGAGTTGTTTGTCCTTATATATAATGAACAATATTTACAAGATAAATAAATGAAATAAAATAAAGCAAATTAAGCATGTGGTGGTGAGAAGACCATGAAAGTTAATCTGTTCCAGCGGTTAACGAGTCAGTTGAAATAGTGATCACTGACAAGGTATTGTATTTGTGTATATAATTTATGGGTAAAAAGAGAATTTTTTTGACAAGGTATTGTTTATAATTTATTGTTTTAAAAAAGAATTTTTTTACTAAAATAACTTTATAATTGGAAATTACACAAGGCTGAGCGGTATCGATCCTTATATGCTAAAAATATTGGATGCAATATAGGCGTCACGTAGGATGCTTACAAACCATGTTAATTTATGTCTACGTTGCAATGTCGATACCACCGACATTTTTATTATTTTTAAATTTAAAATTAATTGAAAGAAGAGAGATAGAGAGAATAAAGGAAGAAAGAACGAAGAGAGATGAGAAAATCATCGGCATCTTCATGCAGCTCAACGATGTCTACGAACAATGTCTCCATTGCGGGATGGAGCATGCCAGAGGCATTGTTGGCCAAGTAGGATATCGCTGAAATTTTTTGAACCACATCGTGTAGCCTAACCAGCACTTTTCGGATTCTAAAAAATAACTACTAGAACCGCAAAAAAAATCTAAAAAACTCTTGGGATTGTATTTTTTGAGGCAAAACATCACCCATAAATATTTATGGCGCATTTTATTCTCAGCGATAACATTTAAGATAGATTTAACTTTCTCTAACAAATGAAACTCGCAAAGCATGCGCGAGACAATTTTTATGCGAGTAATTATGTTTTGCTCGTTCCAACGTATCATTGGACCTATCAACATAATTGACTATCGCTAAAAAAATCTCACAACAACTAATTTCGGTTTATTTAAGGGTTTGAAGATTATATATTTAGTTACGTGTCTGGTTTTTACGATGTGATTATTGGCCTCTTTCAAAATTTTGGTTCTTTCATATGACTATGTCCTTCCCAAGTCGATATCAATTGTTGGTGTTCTGCCTCCCTCTCTTGCTATTACATTGTGTGTTTAAGATGAATGCTAACATAGAAGACAAGCATTCACCTTATAATGATCTTCTTCAAATTGTTGGTCATTCATTTAAATGTTATAATCCACCAAAGTTTTCTGAGTGCTTTATCTTGTGTGAGCAGGTTTTCTTTTGATGGATTAATCCATCATTTGTTGCAAAAAGAAGTCACCAAGATCAGCCCCAAAACAACTTAGGAGTTCCTTAATTAGTAGGGCATGACTCTTCTTTAATGGAAAATGTTTATAATTTACTATACATTGTAAAAAAAATGCTCTCTTGTACGTGCATTGTTGATTCCTTATTACTACTTTTTTCATATGGTTTTTGTCTGAATTCATATTACTATTGTTTCTAATATCTATGTAAGTATACATTCATAAAAGTCGAATCATCCAAAAAAATACACACTAGAGAACGAACTGACATTACAAATAGCCAGTTGAATAATACTATACCCTGAAATACACATTCTCCCAACCATCAGTAGCTAGGGATATAAATTAACACTTGGGAGAAAAATGAAAACACAAAACTCTCAACCTCCTACTAGCTACTATATCTGTTTTACAAATTATAATTCATCTATATAATTGTGGCCTTTATCATCTTATCCTAAACACCAAAATGTCTGAGATGTTTATTGGTATTTCGAATGAGTGTTATGATGATATTTGCATAGATGATCCCGTAAGAAAGGAGAATATCGTGGGCACTAAACATTTCAGATTCATCCTTATGTAATTTTTCACCCTTTTGAGATCTTTTTAAGCTGCTTTTTTTCATCTCACGATGTAATAAAACTAAACGCTAATACACACAACCTTTGCGAGTGTCTAAAAATATTAAAGTTTAGACATTTTAAACAATTCACTATTATATATTTGTCGCTATCTAATGACATAATTGTTATGAAACCAAAAAAGTGATGACTCAATCAGATATACATGCATCCATGTCGAGATTAGATATAAATAATTGTCTTCATCAATCTTCACGACATACTCGTAAACTTTCGAGGGTCGTTTCTCAAGGACATTTTGCTTACCTAGCATTTTAGGTCATTTTTTGGCTTCTACTTTATGTTTAATCTCTACATGGGATTCCCACAAAATTGCGCTCGTTGATCTGTAATTATTTCAAATTTTATACTATGTATAATATGCAAGGCAGAGGTTTGGGATAGAGTCATCTCCTCTATTTGGTTTCTCAACATAAGTATCACTAGAAATAACCAATTATGAAAACAGTGATCCTCTAGATATCTTCAACTATATCATGGTAAGTTGTTTTAAACCTCTAAACTTTCTGTATTAGTTTCCATCATTATACATAATCATATTTCTAACACGTTTGTTTTGTAGTTTTTTTATTTAGTGAACTCGAAAAGACCAATAAGTAGCTTAAGAAGATCTCAAAAAGGCAAGAAAAACATATGTAGGAATATAAAGCATTCAATAACCATGATCCTCTCTCATTCGATGGAATCATCTATAGAATTAGCATCACAACACTCATCCATAATGCCAATAAGTATTTTAGGCATTATTGGTTCTTAGGACAAAATATTGAAGACAACTACTATATTGGTAGCTTATCATGTTTAAAGTTTATACAATATTTAGTGAGTATAGGAGAGGCTTGTGTTTTTACATTCCACAGTTCTACCGACCAGAGAGTGTTTTTCGTGTTGTGTTCTTATTAGACCACCTATTTGGTTGTTTATTTTATGTAATGAAACAATTCGTTCTCTAATATGTATTTTATGATGATTCAATTTTAATCAATGTTTATTCACATATGTGCTATTATAGATTAAAGTAATATGCAATATATTAGAGAAATCATTTATGAGTTAAAGTAATTGTTTCTTAGAATTCATACTAAGGTCGACATTTTTCATTCAAAATCCACCAAATGTTTTTGACTTGGTAAGTCGACCATTTTATGAAATTGTTTGAGTTAATGTAATGGTTAATAAATTATTATAGTTGTTTGGGGATAATTTAACTATTTTTTTAATTCATATCATCATTGTTTCCATAATATATATATATATATATATATATATATATATATATATATATATATATATATATATATATATATATATATATATATATATATATATATATATATATATATATATATATATATATATATATATATATATATATATATATATATAGTTAGGATATTTTGAGAACCACAAGTCCCCCGAGAACCCGAGAACTCCCAAACCGATATTTTTTTCAAAAAACCGACCACATAGGTCTCTAAAACGCTCAAATAGGTGTCGGATCGCTGAAAAAAATTTCCGAAAAAACGACTTTTTTTTTTTTTTTTTTTTGAAAAAATTTTGCACATGTGCAAAAAAAAAACTTTCCACATGTGCAAACTTTTTTATACGTACACTTTTTTTGAAATTTTTTTTACAGAACGCCTTAAATATATGTTAGAAAGACATCCATAAAAAAAAACTTGAAAAAAAATGCACGTATAAAAAACTTTGCACATGTGCAAAGTTTTTTTTTTTTGCACATGTACAAAGTTTTTCAAAAAAAAAAGTCGTTTTTTTCGGAAATTTTTTTCAGCGACCCGGCCCCATTTTGAGCGTCTAAGAGGCCTATGGGGTCGGTTTTTTGAAAAAAATATCGGTTTGGGAGATATAGGATTGATTTAAAAGGAGTTGGGAGTTCTCGGGTTCTCGGGGTGAAGTTGGTTCTCAAAAGATCCTAAGTCTATATATATATATATATATATATATATATATATATATATATATATATATATATATATATATATATATATATATATATATATATATATATATATATATATATATATATATATATATATATATATATATATATATATATATATATATATAGACACACACACACAAATAAATATTAATAAAATTGAGCACATTGATAAAAGTTTAATCATCATCATATACAAATGAGAGAACGAACTATTACATTATGTTGCTAAAGAATAACATCATTACATTAGTATGATAATTTTTAATTACAAAATAACAAATCAACAATGCACCAACTATAGAACACTATATTTATTCTTAAAGTATAGTAGATTTATGAATATTTTAGATATCATCTGATCAAAGGAGAGCCATGCGCGTATTAGATTAAACATATTTGTTCTAGTTTTTTAACATGTCAAGTTGTCCTTCTTTGGTAATGAAATAATATGTAATGCTCATCATTGGCATTCTTTGCAACATTATGGTTTTACCTTAGTCATTATCTTCCTTTTTGTTTAGATACTAATATAAGTTTCATATTTTCCTTCTTCTACATTAGCTTTCATCTTAAACACGTAGAGGACTGCAGAAAGGGGTAGATAGAGCACTAGTAATTGGTATTGACTTAGGCAAGACATAATCGTGTGTTGTCGTATGTATATATAATCGAATGAAGATCAAAATGAATGACTAACAATTTGAAGGACGTCAAAAATTACATTTCAAAACTTAGACAAGTATGTGTGTGTGTGTGTGTCTATATACATTTCAAAGCTTAGACAAGTGTGTGTGTTTTCGCACATGTATATATGTTCACTTTTTTTTGCATATGTACACATCTCGTATATGCATATTTTTTTCAATTTTTTTGACAAAAGGTCTTAAATATAAGCGATTTAGTGTATTATATCATTCTTTTTGGAAAAAAAATCAGTTAAAAGGTTCCTAGGTTCTCATGAAAAAAAGGGTTCTTATTTGATCCTAACTATATATATATATATATATATATATATATATATATATATATATATATATATATATATATATATATATATATATATATATATATATATATATATATATATATATATATATATATAACCTCTAAAACCTTTTGAATATATGGAGATAGTTGTACTCATAACTCTTTAGCAAAGAAAAATTATGTGTGTGTGTGTTAGAGAATGAACATTACGTCGTGAACAAGCAAAACATCAATTGTAATTAATGAGGATAAAAAGAGGGCTTGTGAATGTTCTATTTTTATTAGGTGGGGCCATGAATTGATCATAAATATTCATTCACTAAGAATAAACTAAACCCATAAAATTATATTGGAGTTGTTTTTTGTCAAAAGAAGAAATCCCGTAAGTTCGTGTTAAAAATGGTCATGATTATTGTGGTTATTTTCGTAAAGAAAAATCCTAGAAAAGGTTAGTTGTCTAGTAACATAACACATTCTAATATGATCATTTTAGTAAATAACACTTTCAAAAATCATGTAAATGGAATTTATAGTTTAATGCCCCATTTAAGTATGTATTTATTAATTCTTTTAACCTCGAGGTAATAATAAGAAAATCATTACGATTAACTTTATATATTTATGTAATTACTATACTATGAAGATTATTTCCCGGATATACTACTCTTTGCTAAAAAATGGCAAGTACGATTGACATGTTTAGAACCTTACACTTCAAGCAATGATATAAGTATATATGTTATACCAATCTTTCATATTTAATTTTTCACTACCAGGTCAATGCCATATCACTCCCTTCCTCCATTTTTCATTGTGTGTTATCCTTATATTTTCTTTTTCATCCATTTTACTTTTGAATTAAAATAATAAAAGGAAAAAAGGAAAAAGACATCATGCAAAAAGGATAGAGTCCTAGTGGGTTCTTGTATTTGTGGGGCCGCACACGTAGGTAAAATGTTCCGATGAGGACCATAATTGACAAGTAGGACCCTGTGTTATGCGAAGAAGGTATAACACATAGCCTAAGTGTAATAAATAACATAATCAACCTGACAATGAAATGACACTCTATCTTAGATGTGATCTATTTATATAACATCCTGGAATTTTTTATTTTAAGATGTTAAGATATTAATTGTAAATAATAAGCTTATGAGCTATGTTAGGATGTGTAAGTTCATGGGAAGGAGGAAATAGGGACAAATCATGAATGACAATAAATCGTGATCTAGTTATCAAATTAAAGGGAGATTTAAACTTGGGAAAATCATATGTGTTGTAGAATGTTAATTAGGAGCAAGGATATGCCAGAATGAAAGAAAGAGAAACAAATGCAAAGGGCATTGTTGTATGTTCCCTAAATGAGACAAAAATAGATATCATGCATATTGAAACTAAAGGAATGAAAACAAGTAAATGGGATTATTAATAATAAATAAAAAGTGATGTAAGATCCATAGAAATTTAACATTTCAAGGATATGGACATGGATTGGTTCTATGTGATAAATTAGGACAAAAGTGAGTTACTAACACATAGAATTCTTCATGCATGAGAAAAATATAAGAATCATAATTGTTCATGATATATGGTGTATTTAATAGTGTCGGTACAACAATGCATGTAATTTCACAAAGATTGATAAGAACTTAAAGGTACATTGTTATTGATTCCAAAGTGATAGACAAAATTAGAAATTCAAAAATACTTGCAATTATCATGTTTTATAAGTGAAAGATTATGGGTAATGCTTTGTTCATGTATTAATGCATGCTAGGTAAGTGATGGTACAATAATACTTGTGATATTATGGTAGGTTATAAAATATCCTAACTAAATTATCATTTTGTGGATTTGGAGGACAAAAAAGGGAAAATGTTATAAGAACGATTAATTCAAGTTATGTCACTTGAAGCACTAGTTTAAAGCTTTAAGATAAGGTTGTATAAATTATGTAAAATACTTAAAATCCTTGTGTGTTAGGTTTTGGAGAAAATATAGATGTATGAGTTGAAAAAAAGAAGAGTGTGTCATGTGAAACATCACTTATGTAACACCATATTGTTCGGGCTAGAAGTTTTATCCTTATTGGGGATTGTTCTGAAAAAAATTAAATCAAGTATAAAAAACAAGATAAAATATATAAATAATAGGATGAATAAAATTTTCTGAAGTTAAAAGTTTCAAGACAATTAAAATGTTGTCTCAGGGTTAAATTAAGATTTTAATGATGGGGGGCTATTTTTTGCCAGGTTTGGGAAACTATGTCATGACTAGGATTTAACTGAATGAACTAGGTTTTGGGATTAAAATGTTATTTACAGGATTAAGTTTGATTTCCTAGTTTAGAAATATTTGTGGATGTTATTTTGGGATCAAATACTTGTGAGTACGCCCACTTACTGTTCACAAACAAACTTCAATCACTCCACTCAACGATAAGTGCAAAGAATTTGTATGCGGGCGGTGACAGACCGAAGGTATAGAAGTTTGAAGGATAAGGAAACAAACTTGCCAAATTTGAAATTTTAAGTTCGATATTTATCAAGCTCGGTTTGAGTGAATTTTTTTTAATAAATTTTATGTTTGGGGTTAAAATAGCAACATTTAGACTAGATAAGTTATTAGGTTTAATTTTTAGGCTTAGGATGTATGCTCTAGCTTCATTTCATTGATTAAGCTTCTAAGTATTTGAGATTTCTTCTAAATCCAATTTCATAAGTGATTTAAAGTTGAAGAATGAAGTTTATCAAATTATGAAGCCATGGTTATTTGATATTCTTCTAAAGTTTAATCAATGATTTAATGTGAAAAATTAGCATGTTAATTAATTATAACATGTTATTGAATGTTGTATACCGATAGTAGCTCATTGGAAGTGGAATGGAAGGGACTAGAAGTGATTTGAACATGTTTCAGAAGCTTAGAAGTGCTTAACACTCACGATGGTGCATACATGGAGGTCCACTCGATCGAGTGGATTCTCAAGCATGAATCCATTTGACTGAGTATATTTTTGCATGTTCACACACTAAATGTATATGATCCTATTTACCTTTGGTTTCTTTCAATACCTTCCATAAGTTTTAGTATGATGGAAAATGAGTATTTAGGTATATACCTATAGGTTAAGTATTTTGAATGTAATTAGTCATTAATTACTTGAATCAAGGTTGTAGAAGTCGTTAGGCGGTCGGCGGACGGTCGACTGGGGCCTAGGACTAGTCGGTCAGGTGAGGACTAGTTGGCGCCTAGGTGGGGGAGCATTAATTGTAATAAAATTTATTTTTAAAATTTAAATAATACCTATATCCCAACAAAATTAATAAATAAACATAAAAATTTGACAAATCTAAGTGTTTAAATATGTAAGTCATCAAAATATCAAATATCAGAATGTTTAGACTAATTAATGATATTTTTGACAATTTTAATCATCAATAATCATAACTTAGCCATCGATTATCATAATTTATATATAATAAAAAATTGAAATTGCTAATAAAATAAAATATATATGATTAATATAAAAATATATATAATATATATTATTATTCTGAAAATTTGGAATTTTTTAAATTTAAATTTTAAAATCTAAAAATTTGTATTTTTTTGAAAATTTGATAATTCTTGAAAATTCTTGAAAATTTTCAAATTTTGAAATTTTTTTAAAATTTGAAAATTTTAAATTTTGAAAATTTGGCCGACTAGACCCGCCTAAACCCGATTTTGACAATCGTTGACCAAATCCGCCTAACTTAACCGCTTACCACTAATTGTAGGCAGAACCCATCCGCCTAGCGCCTAGGCGGCTGCCTAGGCCGACTTTTACAACACTTACTTGAATCATTGTTCACCTTATGTGATCATTATTTGTCCAAATAACTTGAGAACTGAATTAAATGTGTTGTAACTAGTTAAAGTAAGTTATACTCAAGAATACAGGTCCATATCCTATTTTTGATGTTTTGGTGAGCTTTACTAGCTTTTATGAGAATTTTCAATCTATGTTATCTGTATACTATAAGCATGATTGTGTGGATTCATGAAATACCTTTGAATGATTTTTTTTTCTTATTAGATGGAAATAACTTTGATGACTCGCACTTGACTTATTCATGAACTTATGGATTTACTTAGGATAAGATAATGGCTTGTGTGAACATTTATGACTTATGTACCAAACTACTCTGATGTTTTGATGACGTAACAGTATTCTAGACATGCCTCACTTACACTTTGGGCTATGATATTGACTAGGGCTGGGTTTAAAAGATTGACTAGGGTTGGATTTAAAAGAAATTGCAGATCATTACATATTTTATGCTAATGTTATTTTTAATGTTTGATGATATTGAGAAATGCTACTTTTTACATGCTTCTTTCCCAACTAATGAATATTACCATTCTTTTCATGTTTATAAACTATATTTTGGAGGTTTGACTTTGGATTTGGGTTGTTACCTGTAACGCCCCAATTTCACACAATTTTTTTCACTAAGTCTTTATAATACAAAATATCTAGTTATACATACGGGGCATTACTATTCCGTATCATTACCACAATTTAAACAGTACATACTTTACACAACGAAAGCTACCGCCCCACACTCGACTCTTCTTATTCCTTGTTTGTTCACCTGAGTACATAACATTTTTTAAAAAAAAAACGTACGTAAGACATAATGTCTCGTGAGCAATATGGGTTTAGACCCAAAATAGTTTTCCATATTTCAAACATTCCAAATTTTCATATTATTCAATTTCCTATGAGCGCACCCATAGGTATTCATTTTCATTTGTGAGCACATTCCTACGAGCGCACCCGTAGGCTTTATACGAGACGCACCCGTATAACTCCTCCCTCAACAGCATGAAACGAATTCATCCATCAAGGTACCAATTAGACAACTACTTCGCGACGGGAGGTACCATCCCAGTAGTGTCTTTTGACCACCCCTACCGCAGCAGGCCGTGATCTTTATCCGGATACTTCTCAACTCATCAACAGGGCTCAATCACCTAATTAATTCCCTGCATTTCTCATTGAGCATTTCTGTACACATTGTACTTACTATTTCATAGTATCATTTCCAGTTTTACATAACCATTTCCAGTTTTACATAACCATTTCCAGTTTCACAAAACCATTTCCAGTTCCATAGAACCGGTTCATTTTCACTAAACCTTTTCAATTTTCATTAAACCATTTCAACTTCCAAAACATTTTGTATAAAACTTGTTTTGCTATGTACTCAAAAATCCACATACTACTCACCTCAACTAGTTAGAGAAGTCTAACTAGAACTATTCCCTTCCTCATCCCTCCTATTCATTGATCTTTTACTCGATCAACCGTATTTGAACCACCGCCTATATACACATTTAGTACACATATTTGGTTAACACAAACTACAACTGACTCTACAATACAAGAGTCCCATATTATACAGTTACGGGTCATAACTAAGCTACAACCCTTATTAAACTAGCTTTCTTTAATTTGTAAACTTTCCCGAGATACGCGTATTTTGCTACAGTACCCTCGGGAGGTCGTATTTTCATTTTGATAATTTTCCACAAAGTTTCATACCATAATAGACTTATGTTTAAAATTTGAGGTCAAACGGACAAGTCTAACCCCAAATTCCAACTTTAAAACTCAAAATGTCTTAACAGGGGGTTTTCTTCATTTCTGCCGCGAGATCGGGTCGCGATCCATATGGAGATCGGGTCGCGATCTCCTCCAGCCCCATATTTTTTTCATATTAAGTCCTAAAAATCATATTCCGGGTTCGTTTTAACTCCAAACTTCACCAAATTTTAACCATAGGTTCTATTGACCCTCTATTATGTTAAAAACATGTTTTCACTTCAATTAAGTCTTATTTACTTCATGACTTAATGATTAAGACCATAGGATGGCATAGGAGCTCTAAGGAAGCTCATATGCACATCAACTCAATTTTAAAGTCTAGTTTTGTCTATTTTCTACCTATATACTTATATAACCAGTGTATGATTTAATTCAAGGTTTTTACAACCCAAAACATACCTTGTTAATTACAAATTCATGATTTTCATTAACCATTTCCATGAGTTTCATTCATGGAATCACCAATTCCATTCCACCCATCAAATTTTAGTATTTATTCAAACTTCCATTTTATTAATTTAAATTCTTAGGAAACCACTTCCAATGGTTTCTTCATACATAAACATCATTTATAACTCATTCTAACCGATTATTTATGTCAAATTAACACTTTGATCATAAACTCAAATTTCTAGGGTTCAATTACACATGAAATCACCAAACTTGATTTTAGGTTATCCATATGTTGGATAATGATCAAAATGTGATTAGAAACATAAACCAACTACTTTTACTTGTTTTTAAACCATGGAATCACTGATTCCAAGTTTTTCCAAAGATTTTCCATTTTTAACATTTTTACCCAAAATCTGAAATTACTCTAATTTAACAACTAGGAGTGGTTTATTACTTCTATTAAGACATATTAAACTCATTAAGAACCACTAAAACCAACTTGTTCTTACAAACCCGTTGGTTAGGCTTCTTGAGCTCAAATTCTCATTTCTTGATTTTTTAACACTTTCAATAGATGAACTATGTTTAGATATTGATTTAGACACAAATTAAGGCTAGGAATCATAGGATAATCCTCCTCTAGCCACTGAAATCGAAGCTACAGTAACCTACCCATGGGAAATGGGTTAAACAACCCTAAAAACAAGTTTACTAACCTTAGAAGACTTGGAATTCTTCAATTCCAAGTGGGTTTTCTTCCAATTCCTCATAACCTTCATGAACCGATCTCCCTAGCCCTCTCTAGAACTCTCTCGTGGCTGAAATAAGTTTACAGTGAGGAGAGTGCAGATTTTTCTTCCTATTTATACCTCATTACTTTGCTCTATTGACAATCTAGCCCCTCTAATTCCATTTTTCCCAAAATGGCACAATAACTCATTTTATAACATTATAAGTTTTGTTTTCTTTCATTCTTACCCCAAAATTATATTTTCTTTACATTAAAGTCATTTGTGTGCCAAATGACCATTTTGTCCTTTCCGCCAATTTCTACTATTACGGTACCGTTCAAGCCCAAATTTTATATATTTTTATTTTATGACTTTTACCAAAATTTTTAGGTTCTTACACTACCTTATCTAATACCCCTACGAGTTAACCTTGATAATGCTTACTAGAATTTCTAAACCTAACCAATGTTTTTTGACATGTATTCAGATTATAAGACTATGTTGAATTCCGAAGATGGATTTGAACTTTTGGATATTTTCATAATATTATAATTAATAATTAAAATATTGTGACAACTGTCAAATTAAGTCAACGAAAGTCAACTCAAGTCAATCAGAGCGTACATTAGGTCAATATTTGAAATGTAAATTTCCTAATCTCTACGATGTATTATTGGATATTATAATACTACATACACTAATTCAAATCAATTGTGCGAACATACACTGCATAGTTAGACGTTTTGATAAAAAAATATTAAAATTAAAATTTTTACGACGTAAACAGTGATTCAGTATAAATAGTATCCGACATGAACAGTGATTCGGCGTGAATAGTGACCGCATGAATAGTGAACGGTAAAATTGAAAACTCGTCCGAATATTACAATTTTTATATCAAAACGTAGATAAAAATACGACGATTCCAAATATATAATTATATTTTTACCAAACGTTATATATAAAAAGTTATGATAGAAAAACGTATAATTTAACTTGAAAGCGACGTTTGATTATATAATATAAAAAAGAGAGAGAGAGAGTCAAAGTTCGGCCGATTATATTTCAATTGTTTGAAAATTTGTTGTTTGAAAATTTTAATTTTATTTTATATAAAGTGGGCCCCACTTCATTATTTAATCAATTTTACACATTTTACCCTCAAAGAATTTGTATTTTCATTTCGAACACTACATATTCAATACGTATTTTTAAATTTATCGATAATATTATGACGTTTTATAAAACGGAAAAATTACCGTCAAAACGGTATCGTCGATACGAACAATCTGACGTCAAAATTTAATATTATTGATATTAGTTCTATATTTAATATTTTCTTTTTCTATAAAATGAAATTGTATTTACATTTAACCCCTATATTTTTATTAAACTTACAACTAATACCCTTTCGTTAATTCGTTAAAGACTTTTAGTTAAAAAGTTGATATTATTAAACTACGATTTTTGTAGATCATATTTTTATAAACAAAAATCATTCATTTTATATAAAAACTATTAAATCTATTTAAAGAGTATTTTAAGGGTATGTTTTGTTATTAACAATTTCTAAAGGCTATAAATGTCAAATATCTATATCTTGAGCGCCGCTATACGAAAATAAACATACTATAAATGTGAAGTAGATATTTCAGTTATAAATATAGTGAGTTCGAGTTATAAGCACGAAGAGTCGGACGATCTAACAAGAATTGGCAATAAGGTCCTAGTCGACATTGAGGTGAGTTCATACCCTTTCTTTTTATATTTATTCAAGTTTTTAAGGGGGAGAATACAAGTTATACTATAAAAATAGCTATTTATATTCATTTGTAACAGTAGTAAACAAAATGTGAATTTTGTAAACGTCATTATGACAACAATTCAATTATAGTTCCAAAATATAATATCGAATGATCTACTTACGAGAGCGGTGTCTAGGCCGATCATTTGGGCTAGGTTGCTGGATTTCCGAAAGGCTTATACGCTGAAAGGGTCCTGCCTCCTCATTTGATCTTCTACCTGGCCGTTCTTTATTTGATAGTCAGGAAATATTATATTTGAATTAATAAAGAGTATAACCAAGTTATTACACCACTATTATGAAAAATATCTTAAAAGATGTTGTTTATAACCATTTAAATAAGTTATTTCACATATATTCGTAAATATATGCTTTTCACGACAAGAATACTAAAAATAAACTATTATAGGAATAGTTTGTGGTTACAAATGTTACTATAACAGTTAGAACAAGATAATTAATTATATACAAATATATAATTATTATACATTACTATATTATCATGGGAAAAAAATGATAATTGGCAAATACAAGGGTTTTTCATATACAAACTTTACATAAACAAGTTGATTGATACATACATTTTTGTGAGACGGGTCTTCATAGTGCTTATTTAAGTACATACTATAAGTCCTGAAATTTATAACCAGAGACTCGGTAAGAGAACGTGATATTTGTGTATAGATCTATACGGGATTGACAACCCCGCACCTGAGCTGCTAGCTACAGCTAGACCGACGGGTCTGAGGTGACAAATGTCATAACAGTCCGACGCCTGAAGAACGTCGAAGCAGGCCTACATGGTCACAGTATGGTTAGAGGGCGTCTCGCATGGGAAATCAACTTTATAAATTGTTTACGTAGAAATATACATTTTCAATGCCTTTATACTACAAACTACACTATACATTTTAGTCTTTGGGTTTTTAAGACTTGGATACATTCATAAGAAAATATTGGATTTTCTTGGATTACAATACTACCTTTTACAATGAAAGAGACTCCTCATACAAGTTTTATGGTATTGAAACTACATTTTAACAAGTTACAACTATAAGTATGATTTTTACTTATACACACTGGTTCTATGGAAATTAAAACTACGTTTTATCAGTTATATAAATATAAGTATGGTTTACTTATACATATGAGCTTTACAGAATTAAATCTATAATTGGTCTACGAGTAAACATCTATTTACACTGTTTCATACAAGAATAAAACTACGTAATACTATTTTCAAGTATAGAAATACTTATACATTCTCGGTCTTTAGGTTTTAAGACTACGACTCATTTATTAGAAAATATTGGATTTTCTGGTTTCAAACACTATCCTTTTACAAGGAAAAATGATTATAGATTTTCTCATACAAAAATCTTATGCACTCACCAACGTAATGTTGCCACTCTTTCAAACTACTTGTATTCTTAGGAAATTGATAAGGTAAATATAACCTTTGACGATGGGTCGCTATGGCGTCATACTATGTATTTTGATATCATATTGTATTTGTATTTAAAACATACAATCTTTTGAACTCTTGTAACATTTACAATTATGTATTTGGTGAATGTGTTTGCTTTGATCACTATTGTACAAACGTTGTTGTGATACTGTTCATGAAGTCATCCACCCTCAGACGTTTCCGCCATCGTGGTTTGGGGGTGTGACAAATACATGTGAACTGTTTGCTTTAAACTATTATCTCTTGATTAGCTTGTTGCGTTATCACATTTACTTAGTTATTTGGAACTTAAACTTTTGGGGCCTTAGTTTGCACTTGAATATTCTAAAAACATTTTAAGCATGTTTTATGATGGTTAATTCAAATAGCCTATACAAGGGATGTTTCAATTGGTATCGAAACTTTTATTTACATAATTTAGGTACTTAGAGTAGTGTTTAAATTTAAATTATAAGCTCAAGTGGTGAATTGTAATAGATAGTTAACATGATATTAGGATTTGATCCTAGCATTTTACATCTACAAGTTTTAGGATATAATAACCTATCTTTAGTATGTGACATTACCTGGTGATGAAATTAATGTATGATTATCATGGATTTAAAACCTTAGCCATAACAATTCTTTCTTTTATACATAAATTTCTAGGATTTAAGTAGTAAATAATATTTGCAATGTAATGTCATACGAAACCTTGCAAAGACATGAAGTGATTAGGTTCCACAAGAAGGATTTAAATCATAAGAGGATTATAATACTAAAAGATGGATTTTTAGTATATCTTTACATTTTATACATAACAATGCTTACTTAAGTATATTATATGCTACTATGCTAAGAGTAATATAGTTTAGATCCCTTAATGAATATAGATAAAATGACACCTTTACTTTGCTCATGAAATTATATTTCCGGTTTGGTTACAATTCTTGTTTTTTGTTTTTGTTTTAATTCTTATTCATGTGAAATCGGAGATCGATGTCCTTAAATTACGTTATTAATTTCAATACTATTCGGTCAACTTCAGTTTTTGTGACTCGGTTATGTTTGTTATAAAGAGAAAGATTATATGCTTTTACGGATTAATTAAAATCAACAAAAAAAAAATTTCTCTTGGTGAAATTATGAAATATTTCATTATTTTGTGGTTACTTTCATTTTGCGCCAATCTGGTTCATGCATCACTTCATTCATCTTGACACAAGTTTAGTTGTAAATTATGTTGATAATTAGCTCACTGAAATAATGAGTTAGTTAGATGGTCTTAATCATTTACTGATTTGTCGTGGTCGACTTCGTATTTATAAACTACATATGTTACATTGACTGATATATTATGATCTTGGAATAATTGTTCGTGACTATAAAAAAGTTGTTCGAGACTATAAACAATCTAATGTTCAACAACTTAACCAAAGGTTCCGTGAGATCGCAAATCTTATCTCGTGATCATAAAAGGTCGATTGATTGGGACATGGAATCACGAAAACACAAATGGAAGATATATATATATATATATATATATATATATATATATATATATATATATATATATATATATATATATATATATATATATATATATATATATATATATATATATATATATATATATATATATATATATAGAGGACGGTTCCTTTGAGAATATATATTAGGTTGAGATTGTGAGAATCAATCTCAGCCACTCATTTCAATAAAGCATGCGCGTCCAAATTTTAAATATCGTAAGGGCATAGGAGTAATTTCGCAATCTTAAAACATAAACTGAACATTCTAAAGATAAAAAACAATTTTTTCCGCCGTAATATTCGATCGTATCTCATCAATTTCACTGAATCGGTGACGAATTTATACCAAAAATCTTCAAATCTTCAAATCGAAAGCACGGATTCATTCAATCATCAAATCCGAACAGAATTTCACCTCTAAAAGAAAGAAATTCGATTATCGATTCACAAAGAACGACTGTTTACGACAGACGCATTCAATCAGGATTAAATACAAAATCAGGTTTCTCTGTTTCAGTTATTCGATGTTCCTGTTTTAATTTTAGTTATTCAATGTTGTTTACAGTGTATAATTTCATTGTTACAGTTTCAATTACGATACATTGTTAACAACAATGAACTCGAGTTCATACGAAGAAGGTTTTTCTTCAGCATCTAATCAATATACTGTTAATTCGAGCATCAATGAAGGTAAGATACAACTCATAATCGTATCCTTCTACTGTACTAATATATGATTTTCAAATACTTATGAATGTTCAATTCAATCACGATTATTCATATATGAATAACCGTATCCTTCTACTGTACTGATATATGATTTTCAACTACTTATGAATGTTCAATTCCATCACGATTATTCATATATGAATAACCGTATCCTTCTGCTGTATGAAAATACTTATGTAATTATGTGTAAACATCAATTCAATAACGATTATTCGTATATGAATGTTCATATATAATTTATATATTAATATCTATGTATGAATAAAATGTTGATTCATGTATGAATCAACATTTTTATTCATATGTGATAACTTGTGTATTAAATCATATGTAATAACTTGTGTATGTGATTATTCATATATGAATAACTGTATCCTTCTACTGTACTGATATATGATTTTCAAATACTTATGAATGTTCAATTCCATCACGATTATTCATATATTAATATCTGTATGTATGAATAAAATGTTGATTCATGTATGAATAAACACTTATTCATACATCATAGATATATTTTCACTTATGAATACATGTTTATTCATATGTGATTGTCTGTATGTATATAATAACATCTTTATATGATTATTTCATTTGAACAAATCATATGTAATAACTTGTGTATGTGATTATTTTGAATGAATCATATATGAATAGATGTTTATTTATATATGATAATTCTCTATATATAATAAGTTGTATGTGATTATTCATATATGAATGTTTATATATAATTTAAAAACTCATTAATCATATATGAATAACTAAATATATTTTTGGTGTTTTTTGAATCAGATGAAAATTCAAGTTCTACAAATGAATCAGATTCCCTTTATATGATACAAGAATTGAGTTACAGACCAGATGTACCTCAAGAATTTGTTCCTGTTAAAGATTCCATCTTCAATTCCTTATTTGAGGGGATCAAAATGTATACTAACTATGCAATAATGGCTGGTTTTGATACACGTCTGAGTACCCAATCAAGATTCGGCAAGGGCAATGATTTAATTAGAAAAAAGTATGTTATCTGCAATAGGGGTAGTAAAGATAAGAAGAAGTCTTGTGATACACTTGCAACAGGACCTGTTAGAAGAAGAGAAAACTCTACTAAGATAGCTACTGGATGCACTGCAAAAATTATATTTGAGTGTGTATATGGAACAACATATTACAAAGTTTTGGAATTCCATGAATTGCACAACCACCCATTGGTGAGTGTTGAGGATAGATGCCATTTGAAAAAGGCAAAGGAAATGTCATATTCAGAAAAAGAATTCATAGTCAGGGCATCTACAGCAAAAATGGGAGCAACAACAGCTTATAAATTGCGAGCAACATTGAGAGGAGGTTATCAGTATATGAAGCCTAAAATAGCAGACTACAAAAATTTCAGAAGAGGAATAAACAGGATTCTATGGTACAAGGATGCTCAAATAATAGTCAACAAAATGAATGACCGTAGAGATCACTACCCAAATTATTCATTTGAGTTTGCACGTGATGGAAATGTTTTGAGTTCTATGTTTTGGGCAGATGAACGGGAGAAGGCATATTATAACGAGTTTGGCGATGTTATATCTTTTGATGCAACCTTTAGGACTAACAAGTAAGCTTTATATTATACAATCATAAATGAATATTATTCATAACTGATTATTCATACCTGATTATTATCTTTATAGTATTCATGAAAGATTATATTTTTTGGTTTAATAAAAAACATATTTCTTATACAGATATCAGATGATTTTTGTTCCATTCACTGCCATTGATCATCATAAAAAGTCCGTTACTGTTGGAGCAGGGTTGCTAAGTAATGAGACTATTGAATCATATTGTTGGTTGTTGAAAGCATTCCTCAAAGCACATGGAAAACAACCAACAATTGTATTAACAGACCAAGATCCAGCAATAAAACAAGCTGTTCAATTGGTATTTCCTAATTCAAAACATAGGCTCTGCATGTGGCATATCATGAAGAAACTACAATCAAAGGTAACTAGTCTTAATTCATATGTGAATAAATAAAAAAAATACACATGTACTATTACTACTTATTCATATGTGAATATATCATACGTATTTTTTAACAGGTTACTGGGGATTTAATTAAAAACACCGACTTCAGAAAAAGATTTAATAAGCTTGTTTGGGACATGTATATTAAACCTGATGAATTTGAAAACAAATGGGAGTTGATTATTAATGAGTTCAACCTTGAAGACAAAAGATGGTTTAATGACATGTTTGAATTTAGAAATTTATGGATCCCTGCATACTTCAATGATATAAGAATGTGTGGTTTGATGAAGACAACTTCAAGGTCAGAGAGCATGAATTCCTTCTTCAACACATACTCACAAACTGGAAATTTACTCTTAAATTTCATGATGAATTACGACACTGCCATTCAAAAGCAAAGAAATACACAACAAGAACTTGATAAGGCAACAAAGGAAGCATCATATATATTTCGTACACCTCGAGAAATAGAACGTCATGCTTCAAAGGTTTATACAAGCACTGTATTTTTTGACATCCAGAAGGAAATATACAAAGGTGCTTGGTTCTGTTCATATTCAAGTGTTGGTGTGGAAAATAGATGGGAGCTATACAATGTTCAACACAATAACAAAAAATTTGAATTCAAAAGTAATTACAAGGTAACCTAAATTGCTTTTTATATTAAATTTGCATATGAATATTAATAATTGAAACTCATATATAAATATTAACTTGTATTCATATATGAATATACAAATCTACTATTATATATACACACCTATAATAATGTATAAAAAATTGAGCTTCATTTATTATATATTCATATATGAATATAATAATTTATTCATATATGAATACAAAAAGAATATTCATATACGCTTATTAAGTTATTCTTAAATATTTTATTGTTCAGGTTCAAATAAAAATGCCAGAGGCAGATATAAGATGTACTTGCGAAAACTTCAATCGAATAGGCATTCTATGCAGACATGCTTTGTGTATACTGATGAAATTTGGTATTAAACAAATACCTGAACAGTACATTGTAAGTCGTTGGAGGAAAGATGTCATATCAAGACATTATCACTTTGGGAGACATGTCTCTGATTCTGGGATGCTGAGACTGCTAAGTTAGTCAATGAAGCATATTACAACTTTGAATCGTGTTTGGACATTCTGAGAGCAGATAAGGAAAAGCTTGCATCTTTCATTCAAAAGATAGAAATCATGCATAAAGAATTAGAAAATGATACATCATACGGAATTATGAACAAGAGGACAGATGTTGATATGGTAAGCAAGCTAATGAACATTTCTGTTCCAAAAAACATTGAAATTCTTGTTCCACAGATTCAACGTAACAAAGGATCCGGAAAAAAGAAAAGACTGATTAGTGCAACTGAGAAAGCATGTGAAAATTCCAATAAGCAGTCAAGGATATGCTCGGGATGTGGAGAAAGAGCTCCTCACAACTTACGTACATGCCCAATAAAGAAAGCAGTTGAACAGTCTGCAAAATAACTATACAATTTTTTTTTCATGTTATTCATTTGTGAATACTGTTTTAATAATCTTTTTGGGAATTCTATTCATAACTGACTGTTATAAAAAATAATTCCATACGTATATTCCTATGTGATTGAATGACATTCGATAAAAAATAATTACTACTTAAAATCAAAAAGATACAAACTAACCTTGATATTCATATATGAATACATATATGAGTACATATATGAGTATACTTGTACATATATGCTTGTATTCATATATGAATATGAAAGTGTTCATACTATCATATTTCATATATGAATACATAGTATACTTGTATTCATAAATCAATAGACTTGTGTTCATACACATATTCATAACTGTTCATATACTTGTATTCATATATGAAATTCAAATATGAATAAAAAGTGTTCATACACTTATATTCATATATGTATACTTGTGTACAACTACATGTCTATATTTATATAATAACTTAATAAACCAGGTATAAGTCAAACTTGATATTCATTTATGAATATCATCAACAACACTTGTTAATAATATGTACATCTGTTCTTAAAAAAGATACATAACCAACATTTTCCAAAAAGATTCATCATCAACAACACTACAAATTGTCTACTTAACACTTCACATGCAAAAATAAAAGTTTTCTTACATCCAACTACAACAACCACCATTTTTCACAAACTACAACCGACACCAACTTCAAACACATTCAACTACAACCACCACCATCTTCAAACATTTTTCATCCTCTCTACAACAGTCTGCATAGCATATAAGGCATGTTCTGCACGAACCTTGGGATCAACCTTCTGATAATCATATGCTTTTTTCAACACATCCTCACGCAGCTCATTAATCTCTGATGTTAGCATCCTTGAAGCATACCTACTCCTCAACTTCTCCAACATATTCTCTTGAGCAAGACCTTCTTTTGGAAATCCTGGTTTCCACTTTGAGATTGGTTGTCCTGCATACGTCTCCATATGCCTCATAGCAAAGACACCGCAATCACATTTATTGTCCACGGTCCTCCATGCCATTTCTAACCTCTTCGGCAAAACGTTTACATTTGAAATGATGTCCACCTTTGGATGGCTTATCTCATTCAAATACATAAAAAACATATTTCTCTACAAAAAATCATAAATGAACTAAAATTAAACATGTAACAAAATAATCGTACAAAAATTACATTTTTGGTACTTGATACTTACAAGAGGAGTAAGTAATTTTCCGTATCTGTCTTCAAAATTCTTTCCTAATGAACTGCTGTCAATAACTTCAACGCATGGCTTTTTAAGGTTGAAAACAACCAAGTAAATGTGAGAACTCCTCACAACAGGGAAAAAAACCTGATTTTCATACAAAATATGTAAGCATTATAATAATAGAATAAATATATAAATCAATAAATAAACAAACCATGTCAATATCTTTCAACAACATCTTCTGCTTATCATTCTTCACACTAACAGCAAAGTTCGACTTGAAAATTTTGTACTTCTCTTCCTCTTTCATGTCTGTTGACTCAAGGTAGTATGTCTGTTTTTACATAAAAAAAATTCATCAATAAATAAAAATATTATTTATATTCAGTTATGATTATAAACCAATCATAACTGAATAAAAGTTCAAATTCACTTGTGATTATACCATAATAAAATATAAACTTACAGTCATATCCACATTCAAAAACAACCGATAAGGAGAGCTATTGACATCTCTTTCATTTTCTTGATGGTTCAATAAATCACTCCATGTGTCAATAACATTTGAAAAAATGTATGTTTTTGGAAATAGACTTTCCATTGTTCCTCTCATAGTAATATGACCATACTTGCTATTCACAACAACATCCCTGTATCCATTTATTTGCATGTTAATTAAATAATAATAATTCAATGATTTAATAAAAAATAACTACTTACCACAGTTCTCCACGGAAGTTGAACAACCATTCAGAAACAGCAATCTCCTCTGCTGTCAATTTCGTTTTCACATCAACAATCCTATTCTTGTATGGTGATTTTAATGGTAAAGTTAATTTCTTCTCTCTTGAAACCCTAGCATTTCCATCTAAACCAACTTCCGATGCAACTACGATAGCCATGGTATTTGAATCTACAATATCAGAAGTTGAAATAATTTTTTATTCAACTTGAGGTACAAATGACAATGGAGTAGGATCAAGAACATGCTCTGTTGAATCTTGACTTAACCCTATTCCAAGACTAAAAGAAGGTGATTTTGATTTGTCATCTTTTTCATCATCTTTTTTTTCTTCTTTTCCTTCTGGTATATTTGAACTTAGGAATACAACACTTTCGTAAAATTCATTCACAACAGGATTTTCCCAGAAATCTTTTTCTTCGCCAGTTAATTCTTCAATAACTAACAAAAATATATAAACATAAATATATATGATTATTCATAAATGAATATTAATAATACATTATAAATATTTTACACTATAAAAAATATATATTGACAAACACCAATCATATATAAAACATTAATTACCAGCATCCTTCCCATTCTTTTTAACTTGCAACTCCAACATACCTATAACAAAAAAAAATATAAATATAAAACATATATGAATACTAAAAATATAAAACAATAACACAAAACAAATGCTCACCCTCCGCAACCATCTTCTCTTTTTCTCCAAAAACATTTACACTTTTCCCTTCACCTCTCTTACCTGCACCAAATATTTCACCACCTAATACACAAATCACATATGAATATTCAATTCAAAAAATTAATTAACATAAAACATACATACCATCAACTACATCTGTATTTCCTATATGCTCCTCATTTATATCAACATTTTCCTTTTGTACATCATTATTTTCCACTCTTTCTTCGTTTCCAACACCTTCAGACACATTTCCAATACCTACAAATGTTAAATTCATAAGTAAATATTTCCCATTGAAAATAAAAAATCAAACTTCCAATATACACAAAAAACATAACATTACCTTCAACAACTTGTTTATCTTCACCAGCACCTACCTCTTTCTCAATCTTCTCATTTGTCGTTTCTGTTTCTGTAACATACTTTTAATATCAGATAACATAAGTAAATGATAAATGTTTCTATTCATAATCATATATGAATAGTACTTTAAAGTAAATGAAAATTGTTTCTATTAATAATCATATATGAATAGTAAATGTTTCTTCAATTGTTTACCTTCAGCCAATCTGTCAAATATATTGCTAACCACAGGATCCACCCAGAACTGACTTAGTGGTAAATTATCCTGACTATCACCTCCAGTAAAACCCACAACAACATTCCTAACAATTTGATTTAATTCAACTGTTTCCTCTTCTGTAACTCCTTCCATATTTCCTTCACTATTTTCACCACCATCTCCTTCCACATTATCATCTTTATTACATTCTTGTTCCTTGTTAACAATTTTATCAACAGCATCTACTAGCACCTCACCACAATCTTCTTGATCATTTTCAATCACATCGTTCTCAGAATCCTTCTCCATTTCAACAATACTTGCACCCATAACTGGTGTAAGAACTGGTTCTTCCAGACTAACATTATTAAACTCAAATGCAATTTCTGTACTTTCAACTCCAATTTTCTCATCATCAAACAATCTTTTTCTCCAACTCTTAAACGATTCAACTTCTGGGAACTTTTGAATCGCTTCTTCAATTTTAACTTTAATATTCTCTCTTGAAAATTCCAACCTCTTAAACAAAATACTTAGCAGTGTTTCATACTCCTAAATATTAAAAAAGAATGTTATAGTTAATTGAAATAATACATCATATATGAATACAAACATAATATAAATTTACCTCAACAGAATAATTTTTAGTATCCTCACTATCCTCCTCCTCACTTTCCTCTTCCACCTCTTCATTCTTGTTAAACTCTCCTAAGCCAAACTTTCCTTCTTCCTGTTCGCATTCCTCCCGAAATCGTATCTTATCTGAACTCCAGTAAGAAATAGCTGGACGTTTACATGGTACATTCACTTGATCAAACTTCAAACTATCCACATATAATAACTGGAAAAATTGTGTATACATTTTCAAAACACATAATCATAACGTGAAATACATACATAAAAAATATATTATCAAATACATTCATATATGATTTATCAACATGTTCATATATGAATAAACACTGATAATTCATGTATGAATAAAGCAAAAGATAAATTTCTAAAAAAAATATACTTACAACAAGATACGCTGTTGGTCCAAAAAAGTAACATGTATCTTTGAAGGGTGTGTATGCGATCTTCGTTCTAATTAAACAATCAAGAATGTAGTTGCACCAATCAATTGCACTTACATCTGTGTCTTTTTGTATACGGTGCAACGGTGACACATTGCACCTTCCCATGGCAGTAGACTCACAGAATGTATTTATAAAAAGTATAATGAAATTCAAAATGAAATTAAAATCAGCAACGGTTGTCCTAACAATTGCATTCTTGATATGTTTCAATCTCATCACCTCCCCCTTCTTGAATTGTTTTATCCATTCAAACATACAACCTCTTTCATCATCCTCCTCTATATATTCCAAGTCTGCAAGAAGAAAACCACCCATAGGAACTCCAAACATATCATGTACAGATTGAGTATTTACATCAATATAACCATTTTCAACCTTCACTTTCATCTTATCCAAATCAAAATTCTGTAGAACATAAAACCCAATTTTCAAAGAAACATCAGTCATCTTCATTTTGAGCAAACTACCAAAACCTATCTTCCTCACACACTCCTTCTGTTCTCGACTCAAACCTTGTATCACCGCAAACATCGACTCTGGTGAACATCTATTTTTCATTGAATAAAAATGTCTTTGAGCAGGAACATTTTTACTCTTATGTTTCTTTGACGGTCCAATAAACATATCTTCATCAACCAATAAACGCTTTTTTGATTTCTTTTTCTTTTCTTCTTTTTCAATTCTAATCTTCTTTAATTCCTTTGAATTAACAGGTGAACTTTCTTCTTGACGTTTCTTTGCAGACCTTGTCAACCTTTCTTCAGAAGATATAATTACAACCTTCTCCAATTTTTTTGATTTTCCCTTGGGTTTCACTGATATACAATATAATCTAATGTTATTCATATCTGAATAAATTACATATACTAAATATATATAACACAAAAATCATTTATGAATTGAATGATTTTCCCTTTGGTTTCACTGTTTATTCATGTATGAATAATTATATATGAACAACATGTAAGAATACATATTATTCATACTGGATATTCATATATGAATAATCATATATGTTAAGTGTTTAATACTTATTTGTTCATGTATGAATTGAATAATTATATATATGAAAAACAAACTATTAAAAACTTAGCATATATCCAGACCAACCTATTTCCATTGTGTTTTTCATTGGTGATTCTTTCCAAAATTGTGATAAGGTTCAATCTCTTGATTAGTAAAAAACATACAAGAATGTCTCAACTAACACTCTCACTTCACTAGAACCATATTTCTCCTCTTCATTATATTAATTAAATATTGATCTTGAAATTCATTATATTTGCAAGATATTTCAAGATAGTAATCAGCCTCTGCTATAATAACAGAAACATGATTTTCTTGAAAGTCATGTAGCAACTATCATGCAATTCAATATCAAATGAATATATTGAAGACGAGTAATCTAGTTCCAGTGAAAGTAAGAGTGATAGCTCAGACAATCTTGTATGTTTTTATACCAAACAAGAGATTTAACCAAATCACAAAAATTGAAAGAATCACCAATAAAAACACAAGGGAAATAGTTTCGACTGGATGTATGTTAATTTTTTAATATGTGTTTCTTTATATAAATATTTATACATGAACAACATGTATGAATACATATTATACATAATGGATATTCATATATGAATAACCATATATATGTTAAGTGTTTACTACTTATTTATTCATGTATGATCAATTATATATGAAAAAACAAAATATTATAAACTTAGCATACATCTAGACAAACATATTTCCCTTATTTTTTTAATGGTAATTATTTCCAAAATTGTGAATTTTATACTTAACAAGGGAAAATAATTGGTCTGGATGTATGTTAGTTTTCTAATACTTGTTTGTTCACATAATTATTCATATATGAATATCATGTATCAATACATGTTACACATATGTATGAATAAAAAATATCATTCATATATAAATAAACACAAGGGAAATGTTTATTCATATATTTCATTTGAATTAATCATATATGAATATTTATTTATGAATAAAATGTTGATTCATATATGAATAAACAGTTATTCATACATACAAATATAGAATAACTTCTGTATATGGTTATTTCTTTTCAATGAATCATATATGTCATACCTTTATCATGTTTTCGTTTGGATCTAGTTTCTTGCACTTCAATAGAATCATCTTCATCCTCAACTCGCTTATCCTTGGCTTTTCCTGTGATGAATAACATCTCATATATGATTATTCTCTCATATATCTGAATAAATTACATATACTAAATATATATAACACAAAAATCATTTATGAATTGAATGATTTTCCCTTTGGTTTCACTGTTTATTCATGTATGAATAATTATATATGAACAACATGTAAGAATACATATTATTCATACTGGATATTCATATATGAATAATCATATATGTTAAGTGTTTAATACTTATTTGTTCATGTATGAGTTGAATAATTATATATATGAAAAACAAACTATTAAAAACTTAGCATATATCCAGACCAACCTATTTCCCTTGTGTTTTTCATTGGTGATTCTTTCCAAAATTGTGATAAGGTTCAATCTCTTGATTAGTATAAAACATACAAGAATGTCTCAACTAACACTCTCACTTCACTAGAACCATATTTCTCCTCTTCATTAGATTAATTAAATATTGATCTTGAAATTCATTATATTTGCAGGATATTTCAAGATAGTAATCAGCCTCTGCTATAATAACAGAAACATGATTTTCTTGAAAGTCATGTAGCAACTATCATGCAATTCAATATCAAATGAATATATTGAAGACGAGTAATCTAGTTCCAGTGAAAGTAAGAGTGATAGCTCAGACAATCTTGTATGTTTTTATACCAAACAAGAGATTTAACCAAATCACAAAAATTGAAAGAATCACCAATAAAAAACACAAGGGAAATAGTTTGGACTGGATGTATGTTAATTTTTTAATATATGTTTCTTCATATAAATATTTATACATGAACAACATGTATGAATACATATTATTCATAATGGATATTCATATATGAATAACCATATATATGTTAAGTGTTTACTACTTATTTATTCATGTATGATCAATTATATATGAAAAAACAAAGTATTATAAACTTAGCATACATCTAGACAAACATATTTCCCTTATTTTTTTAATGGTAATTATTTCCAAAATTGTGAATTTTATACTTAACAAGGGAAAATAATTGGTCTGGATGTATGTTAGTTTTCTAATACTTGTTTGTTCACATAATTATTCATATATGAATACCATGTATCAATACATGTTACACATATGTATGAATAAAAATATCATTCATATATAAATAAACACAAGGGAAATGTTTATTCATATATTTCATTTGAATTAATCATATATGAATATTTATTTATGAATAAAATGTTGATTCATATATGAATAAACAGTTATTTATACATACAAATATAGAATAACTTCTGTATATGGTTATTTCTTTTCAATGAATCATATATGTCATACCTTTATCATGTTTTCGTTTGGATCTAGTTTCTTGCACTTCAATAGAATCATCTTCATCCTCAACTCGCTTATCCTTGGCTTTTCCTGTGATGAATAACATCTCATATATGATTATTCTCTCTATATATAATAACTTGTGCATATGATTACTTCTTTTGAATGAATCATATATGAATAAACATGACATGAGAGTATTATCATTAGATTTTCCTGTAATAATTTATATCAATGTTCACATGTATAACAATAATCAAAGTATGAGAGTAATTATGTACTTATGTGTGAACATCAATTCAATCAACATTATTCATATATGAATGTTCATATATAATTTATATATATGAATATCTATCTATTAATAAAATGTTGATTCATGTATGAATAAACAGTTATTTATACATAGATGCATCTTCACATCTGAATACACGTTTATTCATATATGATTATCTCTGTAATAAAAAAAACAAAACATACAGATACCTTTCTTTCTTCTAGAATACGATTTACTGAAATCCTTTCCTGAAAGTGTACAAAAACACAAATCACGAATGAATACACAAATCGAGAATACACAAACAAACCTTAAAAACCATTAAAATGGATTCAAATACACAAAAACCCTTGAAAATGTAAAAAAAAAATTAACTGAGCTCAAACCCTAAATAATACTTCAAAATCAACTCCTTCCAAAACGAAAATATAAAACCACCACAAATACTGTAAGAAAAAACAATTTTAAATACAATCGTGCTAACCTTTATCATCGCGAACAGAAGAACTTCTCGTAACTACTCCTTTTTCTGTTGACATCGTTTGAAATCACCACGAAAGTAGCAAAATGCAGAGAGAAAATGTTAGGGTTTCTTCAAAATAAATGAACGATTCGAAGTAATTGGGTCGAAATTCATATGCAAAACGGTGATCATAGGCACTCATAGTCTGCAACTCGATATCCGTTCTGATTTGATGTACATGTAAAATTCCAATAATACCCTCGCGTCAGTTACTATATATCAATATTATTACAGATTTGCCACCGCTTTTTTTGAAATCCAATCATTATTTACAAAAATGCCACCGCCTTAATTTTTAATACAAAACCATTGGCTGAAATTAATTCTCACAATCTCAACCTAATATATATTCTCAATGGAACCTACATCTATATATATATATATAATATATATATATATATATATATATATATATATATATATATATATATATATATATATATATATATATATATATATATATATATATATATATATATATATATATATATATATGGTTCAAATGAGAACCACTAAAATGTTGAGAGACGTGAGAACCACTAATTCACAGTTTAATAATGTTGTATTTTTTATTACGTTATAGTATTCACGGTTTAATAACTATAAATTTTATTATATTGTGAATATTGTAAAATGTATTAAAAAATAAGAAAATTTATTAAGTTTGATGTATTTTCACATAATAAACAAGTGTGAAAAAACAAAAAAAAAAAACGAAAAAAAACATAATTCTTAATGTGTGAATATCGGTTCTCACGATTTTTAACATTTTAGTGGTTCTCATATGAACCTATATATATATATATATATATATATATATATATATAGTATATATATATATATATATATATATATATATATATATATATATAATATATATATATATATATATATATATATATATATATATATATATATATATATATATATATATATATATATATATATATATATATATATATATATATATATATATATATATATATATATGGTTACGATCCAGTATGAACTGCGAGTACTCTTCTTGTTCAATCACTCTCATAAGGGCAATAACGTCAAACGT
>CM042017.1:12534778-12537278 GCA_023525715.1 Cichorium intybus
GAAATATTTGTAGAGAAAAAGTGTAATACTTGATGAGCAACGTTATAGAAGAAACAGTAAGTTTTAGTTTTTCATGTATTTTTTTTAAGATGTAGTTAAGTTCCAATTTTGAGTCTAACCTGTCAATTGATGATTGGTTTTCAGTTGGTGATCGATTTTGCTCATGTTTTAAAGAAGCAGCCTTGTGCAGATCCAAATACTGTTGAGGTAAATAAGTAAATGACTCAGTTTTTTTATATATTTTTAATTAAAAATTGTTTAGTATATTTTATCTGTCTTTTACCAGAATCTTATAGATTCAAAGTTGTATGCTTTACTGTATGAAAAAACTGCAGCAGATAATGAGAAGCTTATAAAAAAAGAAGAAAAAGAAGCATGTTAAAAGTAAAGGTTGGACATAGTTGACTGCATATTATTCTAAAATATTAAAAAAAAATCCCTTTCTCATGTATACAATTTCAACAGGGCAAAAGTACACGTAAAGAAGCTCCTGGGTTTGTTTTATTTTTTGTATTTCAACTTTGACCATTTTGACCCTATGTATGCTTTTCTTATTCTCTACATCAATCGTAGTTCTCTCAACTAAGTAATTAAAAATCTTGAATCTTCCATCATATATTTTATGCATTACTGTTAGTATGCTCTCCAGTAGCATTAGTTTCATTTTTTGATTTTGTCAATTGATACAGGCTTATAAGCTAATAACATATTCCAGATCACAAAAAATGGGAATTAATAACAATAGTGATGTGTCAAATAAAAGTGCAAGTCAATTAATTTGAAGCAACTAGGTGTCAAATAAAAGTGCAAGTCCAATAATTTGAAGCAACTCGGAAAAGATAAAATCATAAAAACCAAGAGAGGAAATAAGTTGGGTCCCATATAACTTCTGTTTGGTCCTTTTATAAATTCAACACATTTAATAAGTTGGGTTACTTATGTTTGGTCCTTGTAAATTTGTGACTATGCGCATGTTTGTGACTGTATGTGTATCATTATTTAATATTAAAATCAAAACGATTGAGTGTTTTTATATAATTAGATGGTTTATTATTTTTCTATGCACCTCACGTTCGAATATCTTACCTTTTTATAACGAAAATAAGTTTGGTTTATTTTATTAAAAAAATTAATCGCTAAAATAAAACTATCGACTATATGTATTATTATTTTAAAATAAAAATATAAGCGAAGTAACTCAAGGAGCAAAAAGAGCTGCAGAGCAAATGCCAAAAGAAACTAATCTGTCACATATAAATTATTTGAATTATGGAACTATTCATCGTTGTGCATGGCGGTACCTAACCCCGCTCCCCCAACTCGCTCCCCCAACTGAATGTCATCTACCGAAAATACAATTAACCAATAGACTTTAGTACATTGCTATTTATGTAATGGTTTCTTTGACTTTTTCATTTTTTTTAAAGTTATTGCATTAGAAATGTTTACTTTGGCAGATTATGGCATTGTATTTTACTTAAATGATTATGGAATTGTACCTTACTTTGGCACAAACTAAGTATTTACTTAGTTTTATTTTTTTGCGTATTATAGCATTGTACTTTTTGTTTTGACAAAATTTGTTAAATTTAAGAATTTTTACAGTTTTGGTCTGAAAAATTGTTTTTCCCCCTTACCCCTTTGTTTACTTTGTCTTTTGTTCAGATTATAGCATTCTATTTCTATTTATCATTTCATTGCAAAATATCCCCATAGTTCCAAACTGATTTCTAAAAGTTTTTTCCATTTTTAGTCTCACACTCTCGGGTATTTACTGTCCCCTATATCTCTAAAAAGGTAATCAATCACCCGAAAAGAAATTAATCACTCTCATATTTGCCAACTCCCCCTTTCATGTGTAACCTAAAACCTAAAAAGTAATTGCCGAAACAAAACTATTTGCCGCCGCCGCATTGTGCGGGTACGCACCTAGAAGTAATTTTATTTTAAAAACCTCTAATGAAGACACATTATTCTATTATGATGCTTAAAATTAGCGACGATATATATCAACTATAACTTAATCGGTCTTAAATAGATGAATTAAAATGTATTTGGTTTGTTTTTGATAATTTAGATCTTATAAAAAACTGATTAAACAAAAACGAATAAACTGAAAACCGAATACGCTGAGCGAATTACACCCATGCTCTAATTTAATATAACCATCATCAACTACCAATCGCCAACTCCCCTCCCATCTGCAACCTAAAACCTAAAACCTAATTGCTGAAACAAAACTATTTGCCGCCGCCCGCATTGCGCGGGTACGCAGCTAGTATATATATATATATATATATATATATATATATATATATATATATATATATATATATATATATATATATATATATATATATATATATATATATATATATATATATATAATCAACTTTACAGCACCAGAGTGCTATACTATGCAATTACAGATTATATTAGACTACAACCCTTATTATAATAACTTTCTTTAATTTGTAAATTTTCCCGAAATACGCGTATT